>MU866290.1:0-55112 GCA_033296915.1 Triangularia setosa | reverse complement strand
CAGTCCTTGCCCAGTAGCCTCTGTGGCCTCCTGAGCGCTCTCCGAATTTCGCTGCCCCATGGGCCCCTGACGCGGGCCTCCGCGCATTCCGCGAAGCTTCGTATTAAGAAATCTTCAGGATTAGATTATTGGCCGAATCGGGCATAGCGCGCTGCTGCAGCCTCATTGTGCAACGGGTTTGTCTTACCAGACGAGCAGTTTGATCGCGTAGGGCTTATCTATTGGGTAGTGGGATTGTGGGTCTGCTAGTTCCCGAGCCCGCGGGGGTTTGCATTGGGGAGGAGGACTTGTTCCTGAAGCTTCGATTCCCGAAACAAAGTCCTACGCCCCAAACGACCTCTTGTGAACCACATTGCACGAGCACCTGAGGATGCCTTCTTTTTCTTGTGCAATGCCTTGTTTCCACCCTGCCACCCTCATGCCCTTCCACAAGCACTCGTTCTCTTAGATCCTAGACCCCTTCTTTTCTCTCAAGGTTGCCCAAGGCTTCTGAGTTGTCACGCCATGGCAAGTTTGGGGAGCTTGCCTAAAGAGCTTCTGCTCCACATCCTGTCATGTGAGTCCAGGATCCACTTCTACCAGAGTTGCTCAAGCCCGATTATGTAGGCCAAGAAGGAGAACTTACTTGGGCCTTCCGAGTTATCTTGGAATGCCTGTATTTGTCAGTTCCTATGAGTGTTGAAGAGTTGACGTGACATCTTCCACGCCGTGCCTTTTAAGCCTCACATCACCCCTTGAGCCGAAGCTAACAAGCAACAAACAGTCCTCGAGCCACCAGAGCTGGTCAATGTTCAACGGATCTCCCGTGAATTCAGCAAAATAGCTCGTGATGACGTCGTCTGGCGTGCAAGGTGCCTGCGAGACTCGTCCTACCTCTCTTCGCTTCGTAGTCGACTTCGGCTCCAAGACCTTAACTATGCTCTCCTTCAAGTGGCCAACGGTGGCGGAATCCCTTCACATGAAGACGTCAATGCAGATGAAGACGCTTGGATAAAGTCTATCTCTTGCATAGAGGCAGACGGGGACCGCATCAGCAGGTCTCAACGTCTAGAAAGAGAACGAGTCCGCATCACGGCTAATTGGGACCCCATCTTTCCTACGGAGCACGTCTCCTGGTACGATGAATACATACGTCGGCAAGGTCCGGTAGCTGTATCGTGGTTTCAGATGGCATATACGCATGGCACTGGAACCAGGTCCAGGTCAGCGGCCGATTTCGTCGAGGCCAGGGGGGTGGCTTTGTATTATCCTGAGGGCGAGGAACGTCTGGACGGAAAAGTACTAGCAGTCTCACCTTTGGACGACGGGGGTGTCTGCCTCTGGCATGTGGGTGGCAGTTCTGCCGCAAAAAAGGGCGCGATTGTTGCTCGTAGCCGGCCTGGCATCTTGTTTGCCGGCCCTAAGAGCAGAGCCAATCAGGTGGATTCTGGTGTGACTGAATGTGTGAGCGTGGATAGCCAGAGGCACAGGGCCTTTTTTGCGGTACAGCAATGTAAGCATCCCTTGACTTCACACAGTTGAACCCAGCTAACAACGACTTGGATGAGACCTTGTCGAGGTGGACCTACCTACACTTTCGGTGGTACACCGCGAGGCCTTCCCGTGGTCTATCGCAACTCTATCAGCTGCTAATCCGGCCGTCCCTCTCACTGTCGGCACCAGTCTCGGTCTTCATCTCCATGATTACCGGTCCCGAAGCCCGCCCCGAAGCGATATCGTCGACACGATAGACGCTTTCGACGGCACGAAGGTCCAGCTGGATGACTTCTATGAAGACCAGTATCGGCAGCTGTTTGATGACAGGCCACTACCTCCCTATGCCCCCCTTGCCCAACCGGGGCCCGTAAGTATCTTGCATCTTCAAGCAGAAGGTCAACCTGACAGCCTTTCTGACGATATCTACGTCGCTGGTCGCTTCAAAAGCATATTACACTATGATAGGCGCCAATTCTCGCGCATCAAGGGGACGGTATATTCGGGCGCTAACCTCTGCAGCATGGCGTCGCTGCCGTATCCCTTCTCATACGAGGACTCCCAAGCTCGACGGCAAGCACGCTTGTCACTGGAGCAGGTGGAAGCATCCAAATCTGCCCCCGGAAGAACTCTCATTGCCTGTGGCGAGTACAAGTCAAAGGGGTCCTTAGAAATCTACGGTTTGCCACCGCTGGGAGAGCCTGCTAGGAACCGTCAAACATGCGCTCACTCCAAGCTGATGTCGGTGGTGAATCACGGCTCCTGTCTTGCTGTCGCGGACGGGATGGGCTACGTCAAGTGGTTCGAACGCGACGGGTTCACCGAGGTGCGCCGCCACAAGATAGGACACAGCGAGAGGCCAGAAGGGCCATCCATTTTTGCTTCGATGCCGGGATCTGGCGACCTGGCGCGGAAGCTGCTCCCCACAAGGGCCGTGGCGGCGGCCGTGGCAGCAGAGGACACCCACGTCAATAACAATGACCTGCTTTTCTGGACGGGCGAGAAGCTTGGGCTGCTGAGTTTCTCCAGCCAGCCTGGCCTTATGCCCAAGGACTTTGAGAAGGACAACGAAGAAGAGCTCTCAAGCCCGGGGCAGCTGCAGATGGAGGCCGAGGAGAAGGCGTATAGCCAGAAAATGCGGCAAGCGCTGGAACGTCACGCAAATGACGTCCGCTTTGCTAAATACTTAGGAGGCCCTTCACGGAGCTTTTAGGGCCCATGGATGATCGTTAGATACCTATCAACCGTCTTTCAATGCCGGTCAACTGTGGGTTTGGTGCGCGCTGAATGCTTTTTGATGCCTGTTAATTTTCTTTTTATGCCGATCGCTTATGCCTGTCGGCACAAAATTTGAAGGTTTGGTAGACGGTGATAATCAGTTTGGGTAAAATGTGATTTTCTCTCTTTTGCAAAAGCTCTAATAAACACCCAGTCACACTAAACGCAGAAAGCATATCATTTACCAGTCTTCCCAAAGGGAAAAAAAAACCCCAACATGGCTGATATCATCATCGCATCCCGTCATTCAATATTGTAATTCTCCCATCAGAGCAGCCCCCTTAGTCAAACCCCCAAGCTAATCGTCTGCGCCCCCTCAAACGCATCCCCCTTCTCCAGTGTCTGCCAGCCGCCCACAGACCCAGGCTCCACGCAAAGCATCTCTTTGTATCCGTCCTTTGGCTCAAAATCACCCATCCCCTTTGCCTTTTCAATCCAGGGGTTCCAAACAACCACATTCGAAAGGTTGTCTCTCGTGACAGTATAAAGAGTCTTGCCACCCTCAGCCACAGTTACCGGGCCATCAGCGGTGTACACCCTGTCGGTCTCCCCCTCGATCTGGATCTCCCCTGATTGGGTCTTGGTTGAAGCAGCGTCGACCTTGTCGATGTAAGACGAGTTGTCCAGGCCGGAGATGGATACTTTTGTGATGTCCTATTTGTGTCATTCTTTCCATCAGCATTTTTCTCACCCTTTTACGGGAAAAGGTGGTGGGTGGGGGGAAGGGGGGAGAAGGACATACGTTGACCTTGAGGTAAGTATGCATCAAAACCTGGCAATCAAACGGCCTCTCATCATCATTCGTCACCACCAAGCTCGTTGTCAAGTCCTTCCTGTTCAGCGTGACGCTGTAGATCAAGTTGAACTTGTACGGCCACGCCTCCTTCGCCTTTGGGTCCAACCCGTTCGCTGCGCTCGAGAGGCCGAAATCAAGCTTGACGGACAGATCTCCTGTTTGTTGGTTTCCTGAGCTTTCGCTGGTGGACTTGCCGAGGAACTCCCACCGGGACGTCCGGGCGAAGCCGTGCTGGGGGAGGGAGGAAGTCTGGGCGTGATCTGGGGGGGGAGGGCCAAACACGGGAAAGATGAGGGGGATGCCGCCGCGGACGGGCTTGGTCCCGTCGAGCTTGGCGGCGGAGGAGAGCCAGAACTTCTCCGACGAGGAGGAGTCCTTCCAGGAGATGACGGTGGCGCCGTAGAGGAGGACGGTGATAGACTCCCCGGTGGGGAGGGTGGCGGTAACGAGGGAGTTGTCGTCGGAGAAAGAGACTGTTGGTTGCGGAGGGAGGCCGGGGGTCGCGACCAGGGAGGAGGGTTTGTTGGGGCGTTCGACCATTTTGGAGGGAGCTTTGAGCTTTGCTGCTGTCGATGTTACTTGAAATAAGCCCAAGAGAGGAGATTTGAGTTGAGAATACGAGTTAGGATGTTGGATTAGAAGTGTTGTTGTTTGAAGGTGTTGGTATTGGTGGTGATGTTGTCCGCGTTTGGGAACTGCGGGGTAGGGATGATGGTGCGGGTGGTACAAAAAGGGGGAGCTCGAACAGGGGGAGGGGCGCAATCGCGGGGTACCTGACGTCTTGGTGGTTGGTGAAGCTTTCTTGTGCTGCACAACTCAACCGGGAAACTGAGTAGATGAGAAGGAGAGAGAAAATAACCTTTTATAGCTTTATTTATCAACACAGATAGAGAGCCAGATAAAACTGGTGGCGTGGTGATCTCCAGGTCGCGGCAATCACATCTGTTTGATCGTTCTCATGCTTTGGTTTGGAGCTAGGTCAGAGCGGGGCAGGAAGTTTGGGGTTCACTTTTCCCAAAGCATTCTGTCCGCTAAGTTCAGAATGGTCATTTATTGCATGGTACAATGACTTATACATAGACCCTTAGGCTTGGGATATTGCAACCGTTCGCTCATGTCAAACTTGAATAATCGTGGTGGTTTGGGGGCTGACACTCTTCCATTTGGGGTCCAGATCGCCAGGAGGAGCTTGGGCCACCCCCTGATGCACTCAAGCTTCAAGAAAGGGTTAGGGGTATGGGCCAGCAACATTCATGGTCACACAATCACTTCAGCACTTCCACACTCCTCCTAATGTCTCTTCATCTTCACAAGTTGGGGGCGGATTCATTTCTGTAGCTTAGCGCTTTGCCATTCTGGCCACTCACTCTCCTTTTATTACACGCATCAACAATGATTTGCCTAGGAGTTCCAGTCACTTTGGCGCTGGGTAGCGAGCACAGCACACTTTGAGCTTTGAGCTTCGATGTTCAGGGGGTACTTGAAAGAGTAAGGCAAGCAAAGTTGTATTCTATCAGCACTGCATGTGATATCTCAAAGCTAACAATACGAGACGGTGATCATTCATTGTTCCTCTTCAGCACCCTCCTCGGCAGGCTGCTCTGCTTCTTCGGCAGGCTGCTCTGCTTCTTCGGCAGGCTGCTCTGCTTCTTCGGCGGGCTGCTCTGCTTCTTCGGCGGGCTGCTCTGCTTCTTCGGCGGGCTGCTCTGTTTCTTCGGCGGGCTGTTCCTCCTGAGTGGGTTGCTCCCCCTCGCCCTGACCATCACCCTCAGGCGGAATCGGCTCTCCGTCATCAGCCTCCTCCTCGATATCCTCGGCACTGGGATCCAAGCCATCACCGTCAGGGAACGTCAAGTACATGCAGCCAACCGGTGTCTCTTTCTTGACCTCTCCACGATTGGCGCCTCTGTACTGGATGTAGTTGGCCTCCCAAATGGGACCCATTGGGCGGTCGTACTTGCCGGAGTTGAACATGTACAGGCGGTACAAAGCGACCTGCCCATTGGGGAGTTCCAACTCGATGTTCGGTTGAGTCTTCCACTCGCCCTTGAAGTGCTTCTTGTCACGGCCGTAGTCGGCTACGATGAGGATGTTGCAGCCCGGAGCTATTTCGTGGACGGCATCGATGGCCTTGGCGATGATGGTCTCGCGGACGGCAAACTCGTTTTGGTCACTGAGAGCCTCGGCAGCTGCGGCGCGCTTGATTCTGATGGCGGAGCCTTGGATTTCCTCAACCGCGCCGACGGCACCCTTGACAGCGTCTACGACCTTGTTGAAGAGCTCAACTCCGCCTGTGTGTTTGAATTAGATTGGAAGCTCTGTGTGAAAGAAGGTAATAGATGGGCGGTTTTAGTGGGTCTACTGACCTGAGGCAGCTTCAATGTATGACATGATTGCGAGATTGGTTGAGTTCTAAGCTGGGAGACGGACTGAGGTGCTTCTTATGAGTCAATGGATGCTGTGAGCTGTTGTGATTTCATACCAGCTCTCAAAGTGAACAAAGGCTCTTCTTATATCTCTCTGATTAGTACTATCCGCTGTATGATATAAGTCTTGGGCTCTCAAAGGAGGTCACCAACCCCTGAACGGCCCCTTTGGCTCTTTGACACAAGGCTGGATGCGAATCAACACATTGATGCGGATTGTATAAGCTGGGCTAGATATGCAGGCTGCTGAATAATTTCCAACTGACCAATAATCGTCATTCAAGCTGTATCAAAGGCTGTCTGCCTATCCCCATGCCGCCATCGCCACAGAGCCCGTCATCGCTACCCCGGCATTCTGGGTACGGGGTACGTTTAAGCTTCAAGTAAGCTGACTGTCCATTATGCTTGACCCTTAATCCTGTGCTTGTCGTTGCTTAGTCGACAGACTTTTGTGGTTCCGTAGGCTGAATCTGGTAAGCCATCTCACATCAGACGCTCCACCTGACATTGTGCCATAGCTTCGCGCTTTCTGCTGGCTGGTCTAGACGCGTAGCCGAGAAATAAGGAGATACTGCCAGAAATTGCAAACAAGCTTATTCTGACAGGATACTAGTATACGACCAATTCACCATACTGCCGGAGGATGAAGATACCAGACAGACGATCTTCCGTATTGACTACTCAGACTGCTGGCCCAAAGCGCAGCCTCAAATGCGCCCTCGCCTTCAATAGTTCAATCTCTAGATGCAGTCATCACCAGCCGAGGGGCTGATACTCTGTCCAAACACTTCCCGAAACCACGCATTGGATCCCTCATGCCTTCATAGCCTCCGAAGATACGAGCTGATGGCTTTCGGCTTTATGAGCTATCAAACTGTGAGTCGTAGACCTAGCAAGTGGAATGAACAGCTGAAATTGGATGGTCTTCTCACGGGCCCACCACCCAGATACCCAACAGAGAGCGACACAGCCGAAGGAATAACAGCTGTAAAGCTGACAACACAAAAGCATCAGCTTTTCTGTTCATGACATCTGTCGGATGCCCAGGTTCAGTCCCCCCCAAAACATAAGGTGTCTTCCAAGGGGGCCAGGTCATCCATCCATATATCCACTCACGATAAGCAGTCAGGACCAATAACCCTCAAATAAACCAACAACCAAACGCTCTTACTTGTCCAAACTCATCATCGCCAAGTCAATCGCTCATTTCGCCTTATGAACCCACCTAACCCTCGGCAACTCCTCCATGACATACACTTCTCGCTGACGCACAGATAGACCCCACTCTTGCTCTTCCGAATCCCAGTGACGACAAAGTTGCCCTCAATCGCCAACAGCTCGTTCGCTGCGCCGTAGTCAATGACGGCGGCGACGCGGTCGACCTCGTTCTAATCGATGGTCAAGGTCATTCTTGTGATAACCAAGTGTTAATCGCTGCTACGTCTCGTGTTTGAATGAGAGAGAGAGTGACAGAGATATCAGATATAATGAGGCAGTCAAAGCAAACCTAAGCCGCTCTTGATTTGCGACATCACGTAAGTGATGATTTGGCTGTCGGTCCATTTGAAGCGCTCGGTTCCGGCATTCATTATGCTCTGACGGGACGTGATAGTTGCTCGCTTTGATGCGAGAAAGACCAGTTATCATGAAACAGCTAAAGTCAGGGCAAAAAAGCACGTCAAGTGATGTTTTTCCCCCCCAAACTGAAGGGAGGGGGGCAGGGTTGAATCAAGCTCCATTTCTTCTGCTGCCTCTCTACCAAAAACAAGTAGCATCATTGGCTGGCCGCACTTGAGGTTGTACGAAGTCACAACTACCTATCAACCTCCATCCCCTGTTCCTCCCCATCCTCCTCACCCTCCCCACTCTCCGTCTCCTCGTCATCCCTCTCAGCATAAGGTACAAACCTAAAGTCCAAGAAACAAACCCCTCCCCCCTCGCCTCCCACCTCCACCAAAAGCTGCATGCTCAATACACCCTGTCCATCCCCCCTCAAACTAACCTTTGTCGCGATACGCATAGCCTCACTCGCCGCCTTGACCATGTCAAATTTAAAACTCTGGCTCCATTTCTTCTTCCTCACTGTAAACGTCTCCAGCAAGTCCTTTCCCTGAGAAAAATCAATCCCTCCGCTTCCCAGCGCACCTCCTGAGCTTGTCAGCTTGAGATAAGGCACTGCCTTGCTAGCTGTGATGATCAATTTCTCCGGGGAAGCCGGTGCCAGTTCCGCCAAGGCATCGAGTAGCCACCTGGCTTGGGTGATGATCTTGAACCCTAAATCTTCAATATCAAAGGGGATATCCTCGGGGATTTCGGGCACGTAGGTTGTAAGATTGCAAGTGGTTTTCACCCCGCCTTCTTCGAGGATGATGCTGAAAGGGTCACCCTCAGCACTGTAAGATAGTGAGCAAGTGCCGTTGCTCATGCCGAGGGTTTGGTTGGAGAAGGCGTCGGAGCGGTAGTTGCGGAGGTTGGTGCTGCGGTAAGGGTCGACGTCTGATCTGGCTTGGCGGGCGGCTGCGTCAGCGGCGCCGAAGATCTGGAGAGTTTCCAAGAGGGCGGGTAAGGAGAGTTGAAAGGTTGCCGAGGGGGGAGGGGCATCGTCTTCGTCGTCGGCGGTAGGAATGTTCGTGGTGTATGAGGTAAAGAGAGTTTTGTTCCAGTGCGCAACGCCTTGCATTACTCGGGCATGGTCGGTCGAGAAGCGAATTCCCTCAGCGGTGATCTCGACGTGAACCTTGTTTGTGAAATTGATCGCTTTGAGGAGCTGGTAGAGAAGTCTGGTTGAGCTGGCGACGGCTCGGAAAATAGGAGGGTCCTGTGCATCCATGTTGTTCGGTGGTGGTTTAGTCTGGTATGGTGGGAGTGGAAATGAGGATAGTTAAGAGAAATCGATTTGCTTTTTGTACGAAGAAAAGAAGATATGATACAGATTTCGAGGGTATCTTAAACGTAGACTCCGACCGCACAGAACATGTAAACCACGCCAATCCTGTGGTGGATGTTAGACTGAGGTGAGGCTCTGGGCCGGTGGGGGGGGAAACGTACGCAAGCGACAAAGAAGCAGGCAGAGCCAAAGTTGGGAGGCTCACAAGAGACCGGTCTGCCGCAATGCCAGTGTTAGCAAGGTGTTTTGCGTGGAAGAGGTGCAGGTAAAACATACTAAGAGCAAACGCGCCACTGAGGCCAAAGCCCAGAACCAGGAGAATGAAGGCGAAGAGGAACTGGTTGTCCTTGCCGATGGTGGGGATGAACGGCGAGCCGGACGCAGCCTGCCAAACCTCGTGCAGTGAAGAATCCATGTGCTGTGATGGTGTTGGAAATCAAGAGTTTTCGCTGAGAACTAGGCAACAAGATGCTGTCAATTGGCTCGGGGGATCTGGCAACAGACAAATGAAGGACGCAGAGTTGGTGATTGACTGTCGGTGCCAGTGACTCGGGACAGCTTCAGTGGACGTGAAAGCTGAAGCTCAAGAACTGGAACGTGTTCGAACCCAAAGTGGATTAGCGCCTTTCTCCACAAGCAGCGGTCCCCTAGCTGGTGGGGAAGCCCTGCAGCTGCAGCCGGGGCCAGGCGCCACGGCAAGTGGCAGCTTCGAGAACTGAGATCCACTTCTCTCCGCATCATCAATCAGTAACGCAACAACTTCCATTCAATTTCCCGCGCATGCCATCGACATGAATGGCGCGAGAAGCTTGACAGCTTAAGTCGTCGCACATCTACAGCCCTCATCTTTTTTTCGCCCGAACTTCGCTGCGTGTAACATGGCTAAGGACACGAAGCGCAAAGCGGCCGACGAGCTGACCTCTCCTACGGCGGCGAAGCGCGTCAAGGTCGACGAGTCAGTCGAGCCCGAGAAAAAGCCCATCAAGGTTCCGGCGATTCCCTTTCCAGAAAAGGTATATATATCCTTCTATTTCTCTTGCCCGTCTATATGTGATCATACCCATGCTAACGCTTCCCTTAGCCAGCTGTAATCGAAGAGCGCAATGGCGAGATCGAGTTCCGAGTGGTCAACAACGATAACGAGCGCGAGAGTCTTATTATTCTTACCGGCCTGAAGTGTATCTTCCAGAAACAGCTCCCCAAAATGCCCAAGGACTACATTGCGCGTCTGGTATACGACCGAACCCATTTGTCGATAGCCATTGTGAAGAAGCCCTTGGAAGTGGTGGGAGGCATCACATACCGTCCGTTCAAGGGTCGCAAATTCGCCGAAATTGTTTTCTGCGCCATCTCCTCGGATCAACAAGTCAAAGGCTACGGTGCGCATTTGATGTCACATCTCAAGGATTATGTGAAGGCGACCTCGGACGTGATGCACTTTCTGACCTACGCTGATAACTATGCTATTGGCTATTTTAAGAAACAAGGGTTTACAAAAGAAATTACGCTCGACAGGTCAATATGGGTGGGGTATATCAAGGACTACGAAGGGGGCACCATTATGCAGTGCACCATGCTGCCTCGCATCCGATACTTGGAGATGGGACGCATGCTACTCAAGCAAAAAGAATGTGTCCAGGCTAAAATCCGGGCCTATTCAAAGTCCCACATCATCCACCAACCACCAAAGCAATGGCAGAAGAACGGCGTCGCCCCCATAGACCCCTTGTCAATAGAAGCCATTCGCGCCAGCGGTTGGTCTCCCGACATGGACGAGCTTGCCCGCCAGCCCCGCCACGGTCCGAACTACAACCAGCTCTTGCACCTCCTTAACGATCTCCAGAACCATCAGTCTGCCTGGCCTTTCCTGATGCCCGTCAATAGAGACGAAGTGGCAGATTACTACGACGTGATCAAGGAGCCGATGGACCTCTCAACGATGGAAACCAAGCTTGAAGCCGACCAATACGCCACACCAGAGGACTTCGTCAAGGACGCCAAGCTGGTGTTTGACAACTGCAGGAAATATAATAACGAGACGACGCCGTACGCCAAGTGCGCGAACAAACTGGAGAAGTTTATGTGGGCGCAGATCCGTGCTATTCCGGAGTGGTCACATCTCGAGTCTTAGTTAGGCACGGGAACACAAAAACAGCAAAAACCGCAAAAACCAAAGCGTGGGAGGGGTCGTCCACCGACTAGGGCTAGTTCAAGGAGTAATACTGTGGCGGCTCGGACAGCGTTGACCTCGTCATTGTCACAACAGTAACAGCAGGAGGGCCAGGAGCATTCACTAGAGCAGCAGCCGGAGCAACAGTCGGAGCAACAACAACCTCAAGAAAACATTCCACCTCAAGGGTTTAACGGAGATATCATAACGTGTGATGCAAGTCTAAACGCTTTGGAGCTAGGCGATGTGGATGAGAAAGAGGAGCAACTAAAGGTGGAGGATACCAAACGTCTCTCTACGCGCCAACGACGAGTTACCAAGAGATAGGCATCTTGTCCGCTGACGCATTTTTCAGCATTTTTTGGGAGTTGGGGGTCTAAAATGGAAGGCAAGCGGGATTGCTTATGTCTTTTGGCGCTTTTTCTTTTTGGAACGGAGGCTTGTTGGAGCAGGATATCCTTTTCTTATTAGTTTTCAGGGACATTTAAGCCTCAGGGTAAGGCTTTAGTTGGATTTGAGGTGGGAATGTGTGTAAATGTCTGGCAGCTTTGTTTTGAAGGACCAAGACATCAAAATGGCGTATCTTGGGCAAGAGACGTGTTTATTTACACAAGCTATCTGCTCGTGTCGTTTTTACATGAGACGAATTAAGAGAAATACACAGTGTAACACAAGAGCTGAGAGGCCCCTTTCCTTCTGTCTCCAACTAGGTGTTGAGGAAAGTAGAGTAGGCGCTCCTGAGATGGATAAACTTGCTCGAGGAAGGCTGGGCGAGGTGCCTGTAGTTTGTTGAGAACAGTTGGTGGTTCTCTGACATAATCAGGAAGTTGAGGGTGGTAGGGGCAGTGCTTCTTTCCTTGAGACCCAACCCCAACACACACACATCCCACCAAACACTATTAACATCTCTCAACGCATATAAGAACTACTAAAAATGCCGATCGACTATCTTTCAAAGCCTGTCAGCCATCTTCAAAGACATATCAACTACCGCTAAGCGCCTAATAATTAAATAGAAATGTCTATCGCCTATCTTTCGTTATCTAACGACCATCATTTAACACACAACTACCAAATACCTATAATGCCATACCGACTGCCGTTTGGCGTTTAATGGTCATGTATGTAGGCCTGTCGGCTATCTTTTAAGGACAGTTTTATGTTTTAAAAGGTGTCTTTGATCTACTGGAAGGGGTAGTTTACGTACTTGCCATGTATTGACTTGCCAACTTGTAGCACTTGCCTCGATTGCTTCGGGCTGCTTCTTCCCTTTTGAAGGGCTCCTCCCAGTTTGGTGACCAGGTTAATAATGTCCCAATCAATCCTCACTCGTTCTTCTCTTGCAACATACATCCGTATTTGCCGCGCCCATAACAGCATAGCTAGACACGACGCAAAGACAACGACAACATGTACCCCTGGATCCTACAAGAAAACCTCGCGGATGACTCGCCTGCTATGCAAGCCGCCGTCAGAGATGTTGTGTCGAAAAGATGTGGCAGAGGAGTAGCAGCCAGGACACACAGGATCGACGCCACTCGCCTGAGAGAGCTCACAGCAGACATCATACCCAAGGATAGCCTCTACAGGTTCAATATCAAAAAGAATCTCGAACTTGCCAACTGGTGTCTTCAACAACAAGATCGGACTGGTCGATTTCCCATAATAGAAGCAATAAGGTATCAGGCCCAGGAATTGTTGAGAAATACGGATAGCAATGCCCCGAATACCCACCCCATTAATTTCATCTGGGCGATACGCTTTATACGCAGAGAGTTCAATGTTGGCCAAGATGGGAAATTCTGTCTCAAAGATAGAGACAAATTTTGGACAAAGATCAAGGCTCACGAAGCCGCCCACAGGTCACGCGCAAGGCAACTCTGTGCGGCCGAGAAGCAAGCCGAGTAGCAAGCGGGTGAGAGCGGCACAGAGCATACCTCCACTTCTCCTACTACACCTGCTGCTGGGTACAGGACCCTTCAGTATGGGAAGCACGACCGTGCTCGCTCAGTTCCTTGGACACCAAAATTGTTGAAAGATCAAGAAGAGGACCCCTGGTTAGAACATACAAGGTCCATTGAGTGTCAGTTCCCCCTTCCCCCTTCCCCCCGGTAACACAACAAATGTCTTGGGTCAAGAAAGGGAGGACGGTGAGGGCATTGGGAACACAATGGAAGCGTCTTGGGAGCTGAGGAGACTTTCATAGGGAGGTGTTGGATACTGGTCATTTTGGGGAGAGCGGGGGGCAAGGAGAAGAGGAGGAGGAATGAGCGTGTGATTGAATCGATGATGTGTGGGGAAATGGGCTTACAGGGATAGAAAGCAGCGTTTTCATGTGTAAGAGATTGATTTTGAAAGGGGCAGGGGTGGGGTAGGGATAGCGTGCATATAATTCATGTGTTTGTTTTTTGCAGTTGCGTGCCGTGAGCAAAAAGAAGTAGGCTGCTATGAGATAAGAATTGAAGTATAACAACCATGAAATATATGTCTTGCAAAATGTCAGACAGGCCTCAAAGAATAGTCAAGGGAGCCTTTAAGGGTAGCTAATTAGCCTTTTTAAAACACCCGATAGGTCTCAAAGGATTGCCTGTATACTTTTGTTAACAGGCCTTTGAAGGTAGTTAATAGACGGTAAAAGTAAAAGATAGTTAACAGGCAGGTAGGCATTCAGAGCTCCCTCCTTGAGCCAGAACATGTTAGCACCTCCTAGAATCATTCACCCCCTCAGCCTTTTTAGATAAGGGCACCCGTCCCCTTTGTGGCATTTACAATCGCAGCTCTCCTTGCTAGGCCCGCATCTGTGGGATGGCGAGCTCAAGGGACAATCAGGGTGTTCACACACCATGTCTAGTGCCAGCCAGGGATGGTGATGATGCGTCTCTTCTTGATTATTCTTTTGCTTCCAGCCACTTGGGGGACCTGGGACGGGGAAGGTTGGTTTGTGGGGGTTGTTGTTGTTTGAGTCGGGGGGTTCGCCGTAGTTGTGGCTGTGAGGGGGGTCGAAGGAGTTGCCTGGGATAGATTGTTGATAGTGGTAAGGATCGGTTGGGTTTAAGGGGTGTTGGTAGACATGATGATCGTGAGATAGAGACTGTTGATATTGTTCTGGAAGAGGCGGCGGAGGGAGGTAGGCATCGCCAGGGGGGATGGGGGATGGAGAGGAGGGTTGATATGAGCTGCTGTGTTGAGAGCCTGGGCGACTGGGTTGATTCTGGGAGCTGGGCTTGCTTTGGTGATGGTGGGACTGGGAGGGAGGCTTCATCAGGGGTGGGACAAGGGGTGGGATGAAGGCACCGCTGCTGTTGCCGATAAAGGGCATGTTTGATGGCTGAGGAAGGCCCGAAGGAGGCGAGCCGTGGGGAGGTATGTCAGAAGGGGGGGTTCCTTCTAATCCAGGGTTCAAGTTGTGCACCGCGGTATTTCCGTCGTATCCTGTTGAAGCCATGGGACTGATCCCATCTGTTGGCGGCGGTGCTCCGTATGCTGGGCCCAAGCCCCCTATTTGCCCCTGAATAGGCGATACATTTGAATAGCCTTGCATCTTCTCACCACCTTGCCCCCCAATGTTCCCTTCAGCACCCGAAAGGATGGGACCACTGATCGTCGGAGCTGCCGCTGATGCTCCCGCCCCCGTGATAAAGAAGTGCTTGTAAGCGTAAAACCCAGCAGCCCCCAACCCAATAACAGCAGCTACAACCCCTACTCCCACCCCAGCTTTAGCACCAGTCGAGAGGCCACCAGATTTGGCATCCCCAGTGACGCCTACTGTGCAATTCTTGATCGGCTGGTTCGAATTTGTCAACACAGAAAACAGCCCATCGACGGGCCCATTGGTCGCCGTAACCAGCACCTCCACCTCGCCGCTCGCCGGAACTGTTAGGTTGAGAAAATGTCTAGTCGTAGCGATTTTCGTTTCTGGCTGGAAAGTCTGCCCGCCAGCCCTGGCTTCAACTGTCAGCCTGTCAGCCGTAAAGCTCACGACCGTGAAATTTGCATTCTCCCCTTGCTCAGCCGTGTATCTCAGCTTTACAGGATCAGATCCACTGACAAACTGCGTCGTAGCCAGCCCAGCAAGCAGCCTATCACCCGCTCCTTGGGCGTTATCCTGCGCGGTCAGGCCGTTGAGAAGGACGTAGTTGATGAAATTCTGCGACCCGGCCGCGATGGTGATGGTAGCATAAACACCCTTGCTGTCTCTGAGGGCTCGGAGGACAGACTGAGGTTGGGCGGAGGCTCTATCGTCGAGATAGCCAAAAGAAACGCGGATGCCTTGACTGGTGGCATTGTTGATGGCGGAGGTGAGTTCTTCTGTGTCGGAGTCCTTTTCACGCCATCAGCATTTGATCATTCCAAGGGACTGGGAAGGAAAAAGCATACCGAACCATCAGTGAAAACAACAATCGCACTCCTCCCTTTCGTCTCCCCGCTCATAGCTGCCAAGCGGTCCATAGCTTGGTAAACACCCCCAGCAATATACGTGCCCCCTCCCAGAGTGATATTTTCTATCCCGGCCGGAGCAGCTGGATCACCTGGGTCGCCTGGGCCAAAGACATCGTAAGGTGTGGAATCGAATCCCACGATGGCGACTTGGTCGGGCTTTTTCTCGCCACCGCTTTCAGAGTTGGAGACGAGAAATTCGTTGAGGGCTTTGGCGGCTGCGAGGCGGAGGTCATCAGGGTCGGCGCCGGACATGGAGCCGGAGCTGTCGATGACGATGGCGACTTTGCGGTCGCCGTTGTTGGAGGAGATGGTTAGGTCGGTGCATGCTTGGAGCGGTTGTTGCTGGTCCTGTCTTTTTTGGAGCTGCTGCCATTGGTGATGATTGCCAGAGAGGGCGGCAGTGGCAAGACTGGCTGATAGCAGCAGTGAGAAAGACAGAACGGGGCGCATCTCGACGTTTCACTCGAAAGTTTCAAGATGGATCAGCTGTAGGATCTCTTGCGAACATGAACTACATCATGGCGAGTGGGGGGATGTAAGACATATAAAGCTGTTTTAAACTGCCGAGGGCTGATATGACCATCGGATCCCACTCCGAAGGCTGGATATAACTTCCATCGCAGCCTCATGTTTGGTGTAGTGAGGTGTCATTTAACTGGCCAATGGTGTCGAGACGTGCCATGAAGACCGAATGGGCGATGCAAGCCACCGGGGCTGTTGAGAATTTTGGTGAAACCACACGTTTATGAAACCATACCTAGGCAGGTTGACAGAATATTTTAAATTGAAGAATAAGAAAAAATGTGTACCATGAGAATGCGAGGTACCTATGTTGCTTTCCTCGAGAGGCGTGAGGATAGTTTATAACAGTTCTGCTTCACCGACCTTGGCCGCACTTCATCTGAGGGCCACTGATAAGTTAAACCCAAGAAAAGAACCTGGAAAATGTGAAAGTGAATAAATAGCAAGCATTGGACAGAATGAAATGACCAAAGGAACCAAATCTTTACAACAAAACAGTAGCAGAAGAATCCATATCGCCATCCTGCTTGATGACTGGCGAGGTTGAGTGTTCGGTGGCGGTGTTAATGTGGTCCGTGCAACTTGCCCATCCAGATGAACCAGAGAAGGGTTTATGCATGCAAGAACTGACACATGCATAAAGTCTCCTTCCCAGCAACCAGACACACGGGACCGCTCGGCTAACTACAGGCAACATATAGAACGAAACAGCACCACCAGGACATTCCCTGAATAAATAAACCAGCATCATCCTCGTTATTAGGTATTATGGTAGGTATTCAAGTTACATGTAGAAAGACAATTCTGAAACCAAAAGCCTCAGACAGAGAGGCGTATATATATCTATGTACACCAACCACCTTTGCCTGCGTGTGCTGGCCGAAATTCTATCTTTTAAGAGAAAACCATCCCCATCCCCCCTTCCCCCATCTCAAAAACAATTTGAGACGATGCAATTAAGTGTTGATGATGATGATGATGACACTGAACATTTGGAAACCCCAAAATAAAAATCAATCCAAAAAAAAAACAAAAAAAAACCAACACCATCATGCCATCCTTCCCGCCGCCCTCCAATGGTTATGATAATCCCCGGTAAACCCCTACACCTCTCTTAATGCAGCCCATGCCTATCCCTCCCCCTCCCTCCCACTCCCTCCTCCAGAAATTTTATGTGTACAAGACAAAAAAAAAAAAACCGTAACTTTTTTCGGACAAGATAACGGACTCCCTAAAAGCCAGTTTCCAGGAACGCCAACCAAGACGAAGAAATACCAATAGATGTTGTGTAATGGCCCTGGGTATCGAAACGTGCTTTATTTTCATCTCCATCTTTTTTCCTTCGCCAGTACAATATGTTGTTTGTGATGTTGTATGTACGTATGTGCTCTGCTCCGGTCCTGCCTGAAGCAGACTTGACCAAAAACCTCAGCCCGCAAGTGGATGCTGAAAGCGAGCGATCATCTCATCGTGTCAAAGGGGGGCAACGCCGCTTCATTGTCGTCTCCGTGAGGTAGGGGTCCCACTCATTGGTGCTTGAACGCGAGGTCGCCGGTTGAGAAGAGTTCAAAATGGACGCGCTGAGACAGCACACCCTGGCTCTTGAGGTAATCTGACATCTCCATCATGAACTGCTCGGGGCCGCAGATGAAGTACTCGGCGCCGCCATGGTTGAGATGAAGGTCCTCGGGGCTGACCTTTTCGAGGTCCATGCGGAAATCATAGTTGTAGTTCACGCCCACCACGTCGCTCCCGGCAAGGTGTGTCTTGAAAATGTTGGTGTGGAAGTTGGGGTTAGTGCGTCTGAGGTGTGTGATGTGCTCCTCAAACGGTACCGATTTTCTGGAGCCGTGGATCCAAGAGATTGGCCTGTTGGGCTGCGTCGCAACGACCTCGTTGGCAATGGCAACCATGGGCGCAACACCAACACCGGCCGAGATGAGAACGATAGGGACGTTACTGGAGTTGTTGATGTCGAGGAAGAACTCCCCGGCGGGATGAGAAACGTCGACCATGGTGCCAGCGGGCATCGAATCGATCATGAGGTTGGACACGATACCGGGGTGGAAGTACGACTGTGATACCGAGTTGGAATACCTGGCACCTTCATCCCTCTTGACCGTGATGCGGTAATAGTCGGGCTTCCACGACTCGCTGAGCGAATACTGCCTCGATTGGAAATAACCCTCGGGACCGTTCACCCGCAAGGAAATGTACTGTCCGGGAAAGAACTTGGGCAGCTTCTTGCCGTCTTGTGGCACGAGATAGAAAGAATATATGTCCTCGGTCTCTGGCACAACCCGGTCAATCTTGAACTTGCGCCATGAGCTCCACGACTCAAAGTCTCTGTAAAGCTGCGCCTCCCGCCCGATGAGCATCTTGGCCAGTAACCAGTACGCCCTCTCCCAAGCCGCGTGCACCTGCGGTGTCATCGCTGGGCCAAGCACCTCAGTGAATGCCATGATCAGGTATTTGCCGACAATCTCGTAATGCTCTGGTTGGATGCCGAGAGAGCAGTGCTTGTTGCACATGCGCTCAAACTTGGGGATCAGCTCGCTGATATGGTTGATGTTGGAGGCGAAGCTGAGGATGACAGATGTCAGGGCACGCGGTTGCCGGCCGTTCTTCTGGTTGACGCTGTTGAAGTAGTTGTTCAGCTCGGGGTGGTCGCGTAGCATGTTCTTGTAGAAGATGGTCGTGATCTTCTCACCGTGCTCCCGGAGCGCCGGGATGGTGTCCTTGACCAGTTTTGATTGTTGATATGTGAGCGCCATTTTGAGCCAATTTGCTGCTGTCTAATAACGGCGTGTGATCTGTGTCTGAGTATGCCTCCCCAATCGAATGCGTCCCTTTGGACTTGTTACCACTCGGGATGAGGTTGAGGTAGAAGCCGGGTCAACCGATAAATCGAGAAAACGAACGAACGGATGGACGGGGCGAGAAACCGGCGTGTGTGCCAAGCTGCTGCTGCTGCTGCTTTTCTCTTGCTTGGCCTACAGATTCTACAGAGCTGCTACTGTCAGAAAGACCAGCGGTCCTCCGGCCACCGTGATGGAACATGGCTGTGACTATATACCACACAGGGTGAAACCGAAAAAGTGGAAATGATGTTTTTTTTTTAATGGCGCGGCGAGTCATAGTCCGGCCTAGGTCAGCTAGCTCGTACGATAGTCGCGGTTCGCAAGGATGTACCAGAAGATTACCAGATTGCCATGTGCGTGAAGGCGCTGTTTGGAAAAGTCTTCCTTTGTGTGAGGGTTCCATCGCCCCCACTCGAGGCTGCCATGTGTCGTGCAGGGGTTGCTCCAGTCCCACGGAGTTCCACTGCCGACACAACTTGGCGATTGCTTCAGCCTTGCGGGTCTGTGCCACGCCTGTCACAGGAGCCCGTGGTCGCGTGGTTCTGTACGATTTTTCGAACGCCGCGCTCTGTCTGCTGCCCGGAAAGCCACCCATGGGGAACTATTTGAAAATGCACAATCTCCCCTCATGACGGACCAGAGCCGTCGCCCACCTATTAATGAGGAACCTGGTAATATTATCCCACAAATTTTCTCGTCCAGAGTTTCCACTCCCCGCTCTGCCAAGAGGTCGATTGCTGGCTAGGCCATCGTCTCGTCGGATGAGCTGCCGTTTTGTGCGGATTTGTGATATCAAATTTTCTCCGAACCGGCCGAAATAGAATCGACGTCATTGGGATATGGTGGGTAGACAGGGATGGCGGATGAAATTTTGTGGATATGGACAAGTGAAGTGTCAACAGTTACTGCGGTACGAGAGCCTCCTGTCAGATCCCCACCATAATATTCTTGTTCCGTGGCCATGGCTTGAGCCCCGAGAAATTCCGACGAACCATGGCGTAAAGTTGACGCCAGCTCGATGGATGAATGCGCTTTTCGTGTTTGTTCGCGCAATCTCCATGACCCCCCGGAGAGGGAATGGCTCGAGTCGGGGTACAGCGGTTCGGTAGAAAATCTAGAAGGGCACAAATCGAAAGATATCGCTGGAGAGACTGGACACTGGAGTTCAGGTACCCCTGCCGTCGCCTCACCCGTCATCTATCAAATACCCCGGTCCATCAGGGGACGTCGCTTCGGCAGTGGGATATCGTATGACTTCGCTTGAGCCTCGGTCATGGCTGGTGGTTCTACCATAGTAGGGACGGAGATGTCGGTGCGGAACCTAGCGAAAGTGGTGCAACTTGGCGGCCCCAGCCGCAAATCTCCAAGAGATGAGAGCATGCATGGGAGGCGTGAGCTGGTGCTCATCAACAAACGAGATGTCAAATGGAAAATAGAAGCCTGTCAAAAAAGGAAAGCCGCAGGAAAACACGAAATGGGACGACGGATCGTTCCGTGCGGCCTGACTAACGTTGCGATTGGAGGGCTAGTGGGCGACGCCACAGTAAATCGTTCGAGAAGACAGTTCGAAGAGGCTAAAGCAGAGATGGTGAAACATTGAATTTGAGGGGAGAAGCGGTCAGCGGATCATCTACTGTGAAGCCACTCTCTTAAGTCTTTGCCCACTTTGCCAACGACCCTAACCCCCATCTGGCCACATCTTCAGATCACCATCAGCCATTTCAGAAGAATTCGTGACCACATCGGCTGAGCTTCTCTCTCCACCAGAAGCTCTGCCGTCTTCCCGATCGCCGATTCGTGGCTTCTAGCTACGAGAAAAAAATTAAAAAAAAATTGCTGGGGATCCACCGTCGAGGACGAGAGAGAACCGAGAGAAGACTATCTGCAGATCCTCCAGAGCCTAGCCTGCCACACCGGTTGATTTAAACGGCGCTATCGAACAGTTGGGAAAAACGTTAAACCACATCATGGCGCTGTGGGGATATGGATATCACCTGGAAAACAGAAAATGTCTGTCTTTGTACACTACTCGCCCATTGTGTTACGGTGCCGTGCCTCCCTCCCGCCTCCATCCGCACCCGGAGCCAGCCTCCGGAGGTGGTCGTCAAAATGATCAGCGACCCGGCGGGTCTTCCCGACAGCACGAATTCTTGGCCGCACCGACACAACGAAAGGGGCCTTGCGGGGAGCGGACGAGCCTCTACCGTTGATTATTAGTGTGCTAGTAGCAACCACGCCAAACCCCGTACTATCAAGGCATTAGCACAACCTATGCCAGGACCGGGCATCACTGTTTGCTGGCGCCGGTGTTTTTGCTCCGGCTGGCTGCCTTCGTGAGCTATTGGTGGCAAAGGAGGGAGTATATGAAGGCTGATGGTTAATGCTTATCAATGGCATGTTACAGCTTGCCCGCTGAGTCATGATGAAACTTGACCGTCGTTGTTGTTGGTAATAGGGCATCGTAAGGGCAATGGCCGGCAAGGGATTCTGGAAAGGGGGCTC
Source organism: Triangularia setosa (assembly GCA_033296915.1). Lineage (NCBI taxonomy): Eukaryota > Fungi > Ascomycota > Sordariomycetes > Sordariales > Podosporaceae > Triangularia > Triangularia setosa. Next base: position 33,757 of record MU866290.1, on the reverse strand, counting down.
TTGTTGCACCGCATTGACTTCACCGAATGAGAGGGCACTATGGCTCGTGCGGATTGCCAGAAATAGCAATTCCATCGCAACCAGAGACGGTCACGGCGCGCAAAAAATGGGGGTAACCTTACGTAAGGTCGTATGTCGGAGCCGGAACATGCAACCTGCATGCCGGATGCCCCCCGGTGGGCCGGGCACGGTGCGGAATACGCGCCTGGTCTCGGAAGATTTCCAGGAGGGCCGACCTGCCTTGAATCAGCACACTCAACAGGTTCACGGAGATGCCGAACGCGGTTACGTTACCCGGCATGCCGAAGCGGGGGTTCCGGGCTTGGCGACCGAACCCCTCCATAGATACCTATTTCAGCGAATGTCTCGCGGAAGTATTAAGAGAATGTTTGTGAAGGCCATGCCTCAAGAGTCGAGAATATCTGATGAGGATGTGGTGGGACAGAGAACACAGCTGCCGAGAAGGTGTGGTACCACAAGATAAGTGGTCAGCGCGGGAGTCATGGCGGGTGCGGCTTCATCTTTCCGGTGGTGTGAGCAATGTCTATGTGTTGGGTAGGACAACATCCGGCCCAAGCCGCGAGCCGGTTGTTTCTCTCATGTCTCGCCTCGCTCCCGCCATGGCTCGAGGGGTAGAAAAAGAAAAAGTCGTCGAATCGGAGGGGCAGAATTTCCTCCATTCACGACGGACTGGTGATAGATGTAATGGTGGTAGAGAGTAACCCAGCTCGCTGACTGAGAACCAATAGGCGCGGCTGTACAGAGAGCTTGTCGTGATCTGGACCAACTGGGACCTGGTTCGGGACTTATCAAGGTGCATCTCGTGCATGCTGCCCTGTCACTTCGAGATGTAAGCCGCTCGATCGGGACGAGTTGTGGTAGATGGACTTTGCTGAGAATCACACCCTTCTAGCTTCTTTCTCGACTTGCTGCAGCTACAGCTCCGCTCTCTGCCACTTCCGACATCGACTGTGCGAGCGGGGACTGGAACCACTGGCCAGCGTCATTCGACCATCAGTCATCATGTCGTGTGCTGAGAGGCCAATGTATGCCATGCGCCTAGATATCTACTACCCCTCGGTCCTTCCTCAAGAGGAAAACCCGTCGCTGCTCCAATGCTGCGTTTAGATTTCCCCACATGAAGAGGATCGGCGTTTAGCTGTGCGGTCTCGAACCTGCATCTCGATACTGTAGCTGTGGGAGAGAGGCAACCAACCCCGACATTGCGTGCTACGACGGCTCTTGATACGGTTCAAGCGTCATTCTATTGGACTCGAGTGAGTGGGTAGGGTTGGATCTGGGTTGACCGGTCCACGGAGATCTCACCGGCTGCATGACACGGCGTACTTTGCTGCACCATATCCTGGTGTTGTGCCGGTCCAGACTTGGATCTGAGGCTTTAGCACCGAGTTGAGATGGCAGATTAAGGGCCGAGAGGGGAATCTGGAAGAGAAGGATGATCGTCAGCAATGGCGTATGATGTGTAGGTATGTGTATCAGATAGACTCATGATATGCAGCACTTGCCCTAGGGCGTGATCTAATGCAGGGTCCTCGGAGGCTTGAGAACTTATATAACAAGCCCCCTGCGATCGTTCCTGCCTTAACTTCACATTCCTCTCGGAGACAACCGAGACACTCTGACGACCTCCCAGATAGACCTCCCAAGCATCGAGCAGCTTTGCAAGACACAGCAACAGCACATCTTGAGTGCCACCAAAAACACCACAAAAATGATCTCCCTCTTCCCCAGAACTGGCTCGAGAGCAGCTAGATCCGTCCCCTTACCTCCAGCCCTCTCACTCACCAGAACCACCCTCCCCCGCCAGACAATAACCGCAACCCCCCTCTCCAGACCCTTCTCCTCCACCACCCCCTTCCAATTCTCCTCCCCACCCACATCCACACCCACCCAGGACCTCTCCCAACCCCCCTACTCCCCCCCCTTCAACGACCTCTTCTCCCTTCGCGACCGCGTCATCCTCATCACCGGCGGCGCCCGCGGCGTAGGCCTAACCCAAGCCGGCGCCCTTCTCTCCGCCGGCGCCAAAGTCCACGCCCTTGACCAGCTCACCCCCACCCCCGAGTTCCTCTCCGTCCAGCAGTCCTCCCCCCCTGGCGCCCTCTCCTTCCACCAAGTCGACGTCCGTGATCAAACCGCCCTCGGCTCCATCGTAGGGGGCATCGCGGAAAAAGAAGGGAAGATTAATGGTTTAATCGCCGCGGCGGGGATACAGCAGGAGACGACGGCCTTGGAGTACAAGAAAGAAGATGTGGACAGGATGATGGGGGTGAACGTCACGGGGGTGTTTATGACTGCACAGGCGGTGGCGAGGGAGATGATTGCGAGAAAGCAAAAGGGGAGTTTGGTCTTAATTGGGAGCATGAGCGGGACGGTGGCGAATAGGGGGTTGATTTGCCCGTGAGTTTCGTTTTTACTTGTCCCTTCTTAATTTAATGGTACTGACAGGAGGGGGGAACAGGGCGTACAACGCCTCCAAGGCTGCCGTGTTGCAACTCGCCCGTAATCTCGCTGCCGAGTGGGGCGAGCATGGCATCAGAGTCAACTCGCTCTCGCCGGGGTACATTGTCACGGCCATGACGGCGGGTTTGTTTGATGCTTTCCCTGAGAGGAGGACTGCGTGGCCGGATGCGAACATGCTTAAGAGGCTGAGCTATCCCGAGGAGTACAGGGGCGCGGCCATCTTCTTGCTGAGTGATGCGAGCAGTTTTATGACGGGGGCTGATTTGAGAGTGGATGGTGGGCATTGTGCTTGGTGAACTGACGTTAGTGTCAAAGATGGGTATCGTTTTGTATTGTACATGAAGAAATCCATGCCTTCTTCGCTTTTTCTTTGTTTCTAGTCTTACAACAGGGGTTTCGAGACTTTTTGATAGCTACGCCAGCAAGAAGAGCAGGGACGTAATACCGCCGGTCCTTTTCTCCTTTTCCTAGGAGACGCTTTATGAGGCAATAGAGAGGTAATCCCTGCCCAGCCTAGCTACCACGCCCTTTTTCAGCCCTAGTCTCTTCTCAATGACCTGCTCCGACTCGCCCTGGTCTCTCAGCACAAAGATCTTCTTGATGGTGCCAATATCCAAGAGCTCTTTCCCTTGGTAAGATGACTTGCCCCAGTCCTCCATCTCCAACTTTGCCTTTTGCTCTAGTCGCCTGCGAGCTTCCAACGCTCCAAGGGTGGGATTGTTCTTTGCGGAGGGGAACATGGGGCCGGAGATGGACTGGGAGATGCCCGAAGCGTCGACCAGCGGTGATGCTATTGAGGAAGGGGAGTAGGTTGGATTGGGCTGAACAACACCCATCTGTTTGAGCCGGGAGGCAAAATCGGTTGTTGGGTAGTCTGAGGGGGTCTTTTCTGGATTGACAGAGTAGGAGTCTTGTTTTGGAGTTTGGGAGGGTCGGCGTGCGGCTTTGGATTGGTTGTTAGCAGGAGATTTTAGCTAGAAGTCCGTTGGAAACATAGGACTAACATTCATTCTTTGTGACAGAAGGTCGGGGTGCCGATTCGATTGTCGAAGCCGGAGTTTGGGCTTGCGCCTGTGCTCGAGATGCTGGTGATGGCACTGGGGCTGGCGCTGATTCTGGAACTGGTTTTCTGGCGGCTGTGAGAGCTGAAGGGGTCGCAGATCCTGGAGCTCTAGTCGGAAACTTGCGCACGGCATTCTGTGCTGGTTTGGAGCTTGCGCCGCCCATTTTGAAGCCGATATTGTCAATAAAGGTCGTTTTTGCAGCAATAGTCGAGGCTTACAACTTTTTTGCTCTGCGATTGACGACGATTCTGGCGTGCAACGTCATTGATGGGAAGATGGGCCAAGAGTTTCAGCCACATCTCATATGTGGCTGTGGCTGATTGGTGAGCTAGCGCCACCTCCTTACCTAGAAAAGGGGTAATCATCACTGTCGTCAAGTAAAATTCAAATTCTAATTTGATTAAGAGCTGGAATAAAAAAATTTTCTCCATATACTCTTTAGGGGTCACATCAATATGGGTTCTCAACGGAAAACTTGTCAATCTACACCATCTTTATCAAACGCCTTACCAGCGTACTCCTTTTCTACTGCAACAAGGCTTGCTTTTCTGTCTACTCTCTACGTTACCATGAGCTGCTAAGCTTGGCTGTTGTCATCGAACAAATCAGTCGATTATTCACTTGTTGGTTGCCTAGGTAACTTGCCTCGCATTCTCTCTCAGCCCTATGAATATGCTCAGCAGGCATCGAATCAAATCATCGCACTACCTATTCTGTAAGTTCCTTGGACTGGTGGTAACTAGGACATATAGAACTGTTTTCTCATTTGAATTTCAAGCCACGTTCCAACCGACCAGTGTGTCAGGTTTCAACACAAGTTCCTCGCCGGTTTTCCCAACTGGTCAAGACCGTTGATCAGTCTCATGGATGGGTGGTAATCGGCCACCACCGAGTTTTGGTACCCGAAATACCATAATTGGCAATTTGGCAGCGCCACCTTTGCCTGAATTTGTTCTTGTGGTCATCATCTCATTCTCATCTCCTGTTGCTCCTGGTCCGATGAGCGATATTTGGCACTCTTATGAGCTTGGCCGGGTGATGGTGCTCATGACGACCACGTAGCCGTCGCGCGTACTCAACCCATCATTAACCACAATTACTCAGAGCGGGTCGGAGACTTTTCCTGTTCCATGCTGATCTGCTGTTGCTGCTGTCCAATAGTCATGGCTATGGACCAAAAGCAACGAAGTGAGTTCCACCGCTCGAGCAGATACGTTGCGACTGACAGACAGGCAAGACGCAGCCCTAGGAGATGAACCACGGTCTGGCCCCTTGATGCATGCAGGATGCTTTCTGGCTTGCAGGAGCTCTCCGCGAATCGGCTTGATACAGGGGGTGTGGGTGATGGGTTAGAGCTTGGGTGCGTGTGATTGTGCTTGTTTGACTGTATTTCGATGGTTATGTGTATTAGTGACCAACTAAGAGATGTACCGGTACTGGTACCGGTACAACAGCAAACCCACGTGTGTGATGGTCGCCGTTCTGGGCCAACATGCATATTTCTGCAGGTCGGCTGTTGGTTCCTCCTCTGGAAGCCATTGGCGGCTATCGAGACACGCCGAGACACGAGAAGGATTCATGATTCGCAAAGTCACTGTCGAGCATGTTGTTTTGTTCGCTGCAACTGGCCAGATTTGGTGATGCTCCGGGGGTGGCTGCGTAGCTAGAGCCGGGAGGGGGCGGGCGTGATATCACCGCCACGTCTCTCCGCATGTAGGGCAGACACTAGCGATCTGAAGCGGCTTCTTGAGAAGGAGGCTATGTATCCGTAGTTATCATTTCCATTCGTGGATCGCGACCCACTGCTACCTCAGAAGCTGTCCTCTCATTTCACCCTAGTACAGCAGCTTGTCAAATCGGGGCCAATCGCTTTTGAACATCGCCGGAGAAGGATAGTCACTGGCGGCCGACACGGCAGCACCGAGTGAAATGAGCGTGGCCAGGTCTCATTTACGTGATTGCACCTTCTGAGGGATGGTGAGGCAACCAGAACCGTCACGGAGAAACCGAGGATGTTGGCGGTGACGAGAAAAGTAGAATAATACCCACCGAATATCAGGCATCACACAAAGTATCCAAAAGAGGAGACATCTTGATGGCAATAAGGTGACCACGGCAGGCAAACGGCCAAATGTTGAAGACCGTTTTGCATGTTTGGCGGATAGTAATCCACAAAGTGTTGCGCCATGGCTGATGATCGCCGTCACCGGCCGCTAATTGTATAAGACAGCCAAATAGCTTCCTGTTCGGGAAGAGTAGGAAAAGAAACGAAGCTATTGAATACCCACTTCAGCCTTGAGGGGAGGTTGAAGGCCGAAGGCCCATCTGGTCTAGGTAAGTAGTCCCAGATGGACGTGGCAACAAATTATTAGTTCTCTGTCCTTGTTCTACTGCCTTTTGCACACTGGAAAATGAGGCCAGGTGATGTTGCAGAAGACGGAAGGGATCCCCCATATACCCAGGGTTAGGGTTGAGAGGCAAACCACCACATTCCAACATTCTCACCACCATGGGGCATGAATTGACTCAAGCGGGATGATTGACCTGATGCAGGGAAGGGATCCTTGGCAACAGACTCGGCGTGGAGGCACAATGCTTTCTTGTCCCAACAATGTCGTTGACGACTGCTGTGTTTCTTTGTGTAGCCGTGTGTCAAGAGTGTGCTGTCTAAGATGAGCTGTGATACCCACCACAAATTATCGTCAACGACGAGAGCAACCCTTCAGTACCATACATGGCGACATGCAGGGCCCATTGCGGCACACGTGGAGGCACCGACCGAGCCATCAAAGCTCGCCATGCGTGTTCGACGTGTTGTGCCTGTTGTCGGGGTGAAGCCAACAGATGTGGACACTTGGTGAACTTAGCCAGCCAATCAGGCTCTCAGATCAATCCCCGCACTTTTGAAAATCTGTGCTGAAGCTCCCCCGCTCGTTTTGAGTCCCCGCCCATACAAGGAAAGGTTTGGCGGGCAAAGACTCGCCAGCCTTCCGTAAATCGGCTTTTTCACCTCCAGAACTCGCCTCATCGCAACGCGCGAGACCGGACCACCTAGACCACCCGTCTGCCCGTAGACGTAGTCTTGTTACTTGCCGCGGCCAACAGCCTATCTGGATACGTCCCGTTCCGTCACGGCCGATTTGGAGCCCACACACGTCTGATCGCCTGATTACACCGACATTGGGGTCCCCCCCCCCCACCACCCGAGACCACCCGGAACACCACTGCCTGCCTTGCTACTTGCTCTCGAGGCCTTGGGTCGCCTTAAGTGAAGTTGGATTGGGCCGACATCGACCAGACCTGATCTGCCGGCACCATGGAAAGCCCCGAGTTTGCGGCTGGCATGCGGAGCCACGGCGCGAACGGCGCTGTCCTTCACAAGCGGAAACGGAGCATCATCGACAGCAGCCCGGCTAGTCTGCTCGATCACGACCACGACGATCAAGACGACGAACACCATGCTACCGAGCGCGGCGACGCCTCCCCCGAAGCCAAGGGCCGCCGCCTCCCCGGTGTCAAGCGTGCCTGTAATGAGTGCCGCCAGCAAAAGGTGAGAAAGCATTTCGCTTACTTCCATCCCCAGGGTATTTGAGTCATCGTCCCATCCACATCCAACCGTTCAACCCGGGCCCGGTGCCCGGTGCCGAGTCTGGTTCCGAGTCCACTTGTTTACATGCCCCTAATTTATACTTCGGCTGCCGACCGGTCGTCTCCGTTCTCGGGCCCGGTCTCCGGAGTGCACCTCCCCGTCATCCGTTTGACGTTTAGTGTCTAGTAGTGGTTTGTTTGTTCTCAACTAACCTCTGTTTGCTTATTCTCCTCACTCAGCTGCGCTGCGATGTCGTCCAGGATCCCTTTCAAGGCTGCTCTAGGTGCAATCGCCTTAAACTCGAGTGCAAAATCGAGTCCAACTTTAAACGCATTGGCAAAAGGTCAAAGCATGCCGAGATGGAAAAGGAGATAGACAAGCTACGACGTGCCGTGCAAGCGGCTAAAGCCCAGGGCTTTACGGTCGAGGACGACGATGAGGCCATCCACTCGCAGCTGCAGTCCCCCGTCGTTGCCAGCCAGTATACGCATACCCGCAATCCGTCCCTGATGGGCTCGGACGAAGCTGTGTCATCCCTGCTACATCTCAAAAGGGGCGGCTCATATACGATACCCCGTATTGCCCGCGAGCTCGACGATTTCCGAATCACGGAAGAACACGAGAGTCTACTGTTCAGCCAGTTTTTCAACTACTATCATCCATTCTTACCATTTCTAAACCCAAACCAGACGCCAGACCAATACTATCAACAACATCCGTTGCTGTATTGGTCGATCGTTGCGGTTGCGAGCAGGAGGTTTCTGCCCGACCCCACCATTCTCACCAAACTTTCGGGACCCCTGACCAGATATCTCTGGACAACTATCGGAGAGGTCCCGCAGAGCTACTATGTCGTCAAGGCGTTGTGTCTGCTCTGCACATGGCCGCTGCCTACCAGCACGACATCATCCGACCCTACGCATATTCTCTGCGGAGTGCTGATGAAGATTGCCACCGGTATCGGCCTGCACCGGCCCAACCACATCAACGACTTTTCTCGAGTCGCCGTCGAACTCAACAATGAGGGCCTGCACGACCGTATCAAGACTTGGGCAGTGTGCAACATTGTTGCACAGACCATTGGCACGGGGTATGGTCAGCCGGCTTCAACGTTGTATGACTGGACGCTGGCCGTTCGGGGCGGCGAATCAGGACTCTTCTCTTTGGGACCCGAGCTGGAGGCGAGGCTGCAGATAGAACGCTTCTGCGACAAGGTATCCAAAGAGATGTATAGCAACGCCAGCGACCCCAGAGGTGTCGCGGGCGACGAGCACCGCGCCATGTTGATGCGTGTATATCGTCGCGAGTTCAACGAACTCCAGGCTTCTATTCTGTCGCAGAGCCTCTCGCCCATCATTAATCTTCATTTGAGAGCGGCAGGTCTTCATCTTCGCCTGGCTGGCTTCTTCGATTCTAGTAAAACGCCGGCCTACCTGGACGACCTGATGGCTCTTTGGCGGGCCACCACCAGTTATCTTGATTACATTTTGGATGGTGATTCACAATGCCCTCAGGAGTATCAGTACCAGGTCCGCGACTCATATTTCCTTCAGTATGCAACCAACTATATCCAGCAAATGTTGGTTGCCGCCGGGTTTGCTTTGCTCAAACTCATGCGATCCTTCTTTGCTAAACAGATCGACTTTGAGCGGGGCAGAAACCTCTTCCACGGCGCCATCCGAGCCATCAGAACCACCAGCGTGGTTCAGAACGACTTGAACTGGCGGTTAGCCGAGCTGATGGTGCAGATTTGGAACGGCGCTCGTATCGACGCCATCAGCCCCTCATTCCAAGCCAACGATAATCCAGAAATCGACGACAGCTTGCAGCTAAAAGTCCGGTGCCGCCATAGTATGAGCTTGGTATTTGACTCGATCTGGCATTGGCGGGAAGAATACCAAGCAAGAGGTCGAGGCACGCTCGATGGTAAGTTTATGTTTTTCCTTGTGTTACTTTTTGCCTGCTCTTCCTTTTCCCCCTCCCCTATCGAACCGCTCCAAGCTAAGATGTCCTTGGTAGCTCTCAAGCAACCCACACATCCTGATTCAGCTAATGAATCATCAGCCTCTTCGACCCATCTCGACACTACTTTAGCTCCTCCACCACACAGCATCCCCGCAAACCTGGGGATAACAACGTCGAACGGCGCCCTCACGCCGAGCGCAGGCGGTTCCGCCCTTGGTGGAGGCGGCCCCATTCTCGACGGCTTGGCCTATGGTGGCAACAACACATACGATGTCTGGGATCCGCAGCACTGGATGCTGGACGGCTTAATCGACTTCAACTACACCTTTGTCCCTCCCATTGACGCTAATTAGTGTGACGCTCATGGGAAGACCGGCAGTTCGTCAGTTGTTGTAAGAAGTACCTAGCTTTGCAAACGCGAGCATAGCGTTGTTGGTTTTACTGTCACTTTCGGCATCTTTCTGGGAAGATTGTTTGTGTGAACGAAGTATATGTCTTTTTCTTATCTTCAAGGCCTTTGTGTTTCTGTGGTTATTATTTTCTCATGAAATACCCCACCACTATATTTTGGCGCACATAGTAATGAAATGGGTAATTTTCTGGTTGGGATTTGGTCGGATGGTCAGGCAGGTAATGTTATAACATTGGGTACTTGGTTATGGTTGGAAAAGAAAAGCACAAGTTCAAGTCTGAAAGAAGGGGAGAGCAAGTAACCTGTGGAGAGCAGTTTGAAAGCGGCAGCAAGGAATGAGGTGAACCCAGTCATGTCATAGCAAGTTGCACAAGCGGAGCAAGAAAAGAATGATACAAAACTCAATGCTAGAGCAAGACTGTCGATATGTTGTTAGTAATACTCCTATGATCTGATCATTTTAGGAGCACTTCTTGCAAAGTTTGGGTCGTTAGCACTGCTGTCATGTTTTCCACCCTCCGACTCAGATCCAGGCACATGCCAGACAGCTTAATGTGCCACAGCATGATCACTCCCGCTTGAGACTTAGCTCTCACTTGGCTCGGCCATGTCTCAGTCTGTCTGCCATTCACTCATGGCAGTGAGCCCCTTAAGCCTCCTTCCTTCCCCAGGTCTTGGGCTCAGGGGAGGTCGAAGGATTGGCGGAGGTGGCTTGGACTCGCACTTGCACGACACACAAGGACTAAAAATGCCATTCCCGAACCCAATTTAGATCGGCCGCTTTGCTCTTTGATCATTTTCATGAAACACTCACTGCCATTCCCTCCTTTTCATTCTTATTAGTTGCTCTGGTGAATACTTGCATGATTGGATCACAATCTTTAACTATTCTGATCCACCTCATCCCTTGGATGCCATGAGGTCCACAGCCACCTCACGGTAATTTCCATACCCAGGCCGCGGCGGAAAATCTGCCCCATGATACAGGCCCTCCACTGCAACCAGGCCGCGCAATCGCAAACCCACCAAACCACAAGACATCCAAGACATGGAAAAAGGATGTGGAGAAGGCCGCCAACAACCGCCCTCTTCTTATTCCATATTCATACCCACAAGTGAGTAACAGCGCCGCCCGGTTGCCACTCTCGCCTGGCCCTCGCCGCCGCCCCTTTTCCAGGTTCAAGACTTCTGGAAGGAATGGAAAAAGAGTCTAACAAGGTTAGCCACACCGGCGCGGTGAAGGGCCTGCAGAAGGAGGGCGACGAACGAAGACTAACAAGAGACGGGAGAGCACATGGTGAGCAAGCATGGGGGTGATACACCGCGGTTGAGCTTGTCTCCGTTCTTCTTGCTCATGATCCCAGTCGGGCAAGGCTATCACATCCTCCCCCAACTGCACCATGTGGAGATCTTGTGTGTGTTCGTGCCACCCCCGATGGATATGATCCATGACATGATATGTACGGTTCTCAGCCACAAGTCTTGTCTGCTCTTACATATTTGCTACCTGATTATTTTATCATTTCCTGTTTTCCATTAGGTTAAAGATATGTAGTTAATTAGCCCAGCAAACGTTACAATGATGGTGGTTTATTTTGCTTCGCCAAGACAAGACGTCAACCTGTCTGCTACTGCCGTCAGCGTGCATGACATATCACGATCGAGCGCTCTTTACAGAATCCGGATTGTGACTGGTCGATCTGCACTTTTCGGGATTAAGACGTGTCAGCACTAGCGGGTTCAAGTGAGAGAGAAAGAAAAAACCAAGAAACACGGCAATGACTGTTGCGGCGGCGTCAGCCGGGCGGTTATCGAGGAGCTTAGAAATTGGAGACTGGAGCTAAAACTGTTTTAATGTGGGATGGATATGGTTATGTATGTGAGTGCTACTACGCCACACCCTCGCATGAGCTTCTTTGCTGTGGTGGTGTTTTGTTGTGCCGCTTCTAGAACACGAAACCGTCTTTCAATGAACACCACGTTGCATCCTTCTTGTTACCGCCGCCGGCTCGCGGTGGAAAAGTTTGTTGTTGCTGTTATTGTTAAAGGGATATCCACATTTTCATGCAAGGTGCTTTCGCTAGCTACAGCTACTGTAAAAGGGGAGTGATAGAGTCGATTTGAGAGGGTGCTATTGGACATGGGTATACGTGTACCCATTGCCCTAGCGGTGTCTTGTAGGTATCATACCATACCATTGGACTGGGGGGCAAGTAAACACAATACCGGGAACAAAAACACCAGTCAACGAATAATACAGCGATAGTAACACTGGGAGGGGGGGGCATATGTGAGGGCACTGGGGACAGGCGGTAAGGTATCATCTCTTGACCATTGAGAAGAAGGCTTTTCTAACATGAATAGGAATATATCCTTCGAGGCGTCTCCTTCTTTGTTCTTTGCTTGCATATCTAATTCGTGAAGTTTGTGCCTTTGGTTGTTGGATCCAGTCTGTTCAAGGCAAGAAAGGTATGATCTGAGGTCACGATAGATATGCACAAGTTCCGCTGTGTCTGACCGAGAGTACGTGTACCATGTTTCTTGGTATCGATGTAAATAAGCACTATCTACCTCAGTTATGATGGTTCGTCAGATCATAAATTTGAGACTGGAGAGTGGTTTGTTAGCTACAGCAGCCGAGACGACGATACTCTGTAAGTTATCATGGCCAAAAGTGAGTGTTTGTTGACAAGAGGCAGGCCGGACACCCGCGGATGCCGGTACAATCCCTGGCCACCAACACCACTCACACCGCCACAGCAACAACAAAATTGGCTGCAGATAGGAGGGAACAACGCCATGCCGTTCGTTATCTCCTAGGGCTGAAACATAAAAGCCATGGGATTGATGGCAAGCGGCCGCAGAAAGCCTGCTCTCGCCTCGGCTGTTTCGAAAGATATGTCGGCATTCGTCTTAGGTTGTGTATATACTCACACTGGCTCTTTGGCAGTGAGGGTTGTATCTTTGCTAGAGGTTCGATGATGTTCGTACTGTGTGGACTGTCAAATCTTTTGGTTTGATAACACGCCTGCCATGAAAGCGGTCTGATGAAGAAGTGTAACAATCTCAATCTGTACCCAGTCGGGAGTGTTGCTTGATGGTTGGTGTGATGAAGATCATCTGATCCTCCGCTATGCTATGCTGTTAATCGTATCTGATGTATAATGGCTGGCCGATTTAAGGGGCCAGGCCAGTGAATGCGTAATTACGGTACGGTACTAATATCAGTATAGCGATGTTTTGTAAGGACACAGTCATCCGATCAACTTGTAGTCTTGAAGTCTAGTACGCCCTCAATGAGTAGGTGAACACGCGTGCCGTTACCAACCGGATACTTTAGAGTCTGGCACAGGAGGTGAGGTAAATGATCCGCCGGTGCTGTCTATCCTCCCGACTCGTCTCATCCGAGCCCCGAGGCCGACCCGTCAGGTGGAAAACTCTCCGGGAGGGAGGGAAGGGTATTGGGAGATATTGAAGAACTTTCTTGATGGTCCATGTGATGAGCCTGAGTTGTGAGTTGTGAAAGGATACCCTCCTTTTGACACCTCTACCAGAGAAGTAAATGGGCCCCCTGTCGGTCCACTACCCTACCACCAAAGAAATTATCTCAAAGACGGCGATAGCTAGTATCTGTATCATTGGATACCTAGTAGAAGGTGTTCCTCGGCCGCCAGCCCACAGTTCCGCCGAAGCTCCGTGTTCCCCAGACCCCTCAGTCCCACACGACCAGCTGAGATTCCCCGGCTCCCAGGTTTTCTCTGCGGTATGTACGTGTTCCCGGATAAGGCACAAGGTAAGTCACTGGTAATGTGACCTTCCTTAGCCGCGGCTTGTGGCTGCTCTAATGCAGGAGACATGCTTGTTTAGCTTGTTAGGCGCGCTTAAATTTCTGCAGTTAGAAGAACAAGGTGCTTAGTCTGCTTCATTTCACATCGAACGTGGCCGCATGGGACGAGTAAGATTCTTGTTTCTTTCAACAGGGGGGGGGGGGGGGGGGGGGGGGGTTAAGGAGCTGTGCCAGTTGGGAGCAGAAGGGTGTGAAGCGGGCGCTTGTTTTTCTCTCCGAAAGTGAAAGCGGAGAGAGAACCAACAACATCTTTTCCAACGCCCCCACCACATGACTCTAATCAACCATATACTCACGACGATGTGGCGTTGAACCTTGGCTTTGCCTGCCTTGGTCTGTTTCTGGGTTGCCATTCGACGTGTGAGCGGAGTGAAGATGCAGGATTGACCGGCCATCAACGCTATCAGGACAGTGCGAACGATCTAGCTCTGGGAACAGTCAAGGAAGCATGTAGGTAGCCGAGTTTCATCTTAATCTTGACGGGTAGACTGCGGATAGGGCTGGATAGGCCTCTGCTTTTAAGATCGACTAGGAAAGCAAGGGAACCAAAAAAGATGCCATGATGCCAGAAACAGCTCGGGGTTACATCCCAAACAGGACATATATTTATTGATTGGGACGGTGGCATGGTGAATGCAGAGGTGCTGTTGAGTGTTCGTGGCGACGCTGGCAGTGACAGAGGTGTTGTTAAAAGAGGGAAATTAAGACAATAATGCACATCGAGAATATCTCATGGACACAATAATTGGGTCACTATGGACCAATTCCATATTCAAGCCCCCCCAAGAGGATATGCAGACACATCGGGTCCTCCAGAAATAGGTAGGGTCTCACAACGACAACAACTTCCCCATGCCGATATTTGAAGGATTTAGGCTCCTCGGGCACTGAAGGCACGATCTGAATATGTCTGCTCAAATCCCGTGGCCGTGGCAAAACGTGAGCAGACAAGAGAATGATAGCACCGCCGTATGTACCCGACAATGACGGGTCAAGGCTCACCGTCCCAAAGGTGTCACGTTCCCCGCTCGCACCCCCCTACACCGCGACTTGGGGCTACCACGACACATACGCGTCCCTTGGTAACCATACCCTTTCCTTTGAATTGGCGATGACTGCATCTGCAATGTGATCCACCCGTCTTGTTTTTTTTCACCATATTGCACACGGCAAGACAGGCAGCAGGAACTGCTGGAGCAAATTAATCGGGCAACATGGGGGGGAATCAGATTGGAGCAGATGACAAGACCAAGGCAGAAGACATGGAGAATATGGTGATGTTTCCGGTCCCCATGTCTTCTCTCGATGTTCATGTAGCCATCTGATAGGGCAGTAGGAGTGTATGATGAATGGAGCCCTCGCACAAGTTACGGCCGCCAGCAAGGTTACAGAGCAGACAGAACAACTATTCGTGGCAGTCAGTTTTAACGCCGACTATGACTTGCTAGCCTCCTACCTGCGAGGCTCTCCCCAAGGAAACCACTGCTCGGCTGGCCGCGGAGGCCCGCGAGGTCTAGCCACGAGACGGAGGCACAAGAAGAGGGGCTTTGATGATCGACGAGGGGAAGATTAAGGTTGCACCACCGAGGATAAAGGGGAGTGGAGTGGGTGGTTTAGTTCCCGTCTCTCCCTGCCTCAGCGGGGATCAGACGTGTTGCCATCCCATCTAGGGCGCTTGAGCTTTTGGTCTCGGTGCCACCTACTGGCTTCTAGGGGGCCAAGGAACTCTGTGAATAGTAAATGATGCTGCCGTACGTCGACAGCACTCGCTGTTTGACTACGCCGCCGGTCATTTCCTGTGTTGTATATGGTTGTAAATAGTCTTTCTTGCGGAGGATGGGGGTAGTTGCAGACAACACAGAGAATTCGTTATTCCGCTGAAAAAAAATGCTTGCTCATTGTTGGACCCCGATATCTAGCCCGAACAGTGACAGAAAATGTTTGGACTTTTATTTCCCGATATGTATGATTGGAGAAGGGGACCATCATGCTTGATCCTCCTACGCCCGACACCTTGGTCCTTGGAGGCCTGGAAAAGACAGCCAAGCGGGGACGAACGATTAAGGACGTTTGAGCGTGACTGTGACTGAGAGGCATGGAGGCATGGAGGCTGTGTGGTGCGCTCGTCATGTAGAGTTACATGGTTTTGGCTGAGGACTCAACTGGGCAGCATCACAGGTTAGAACCGCACATGTTCCAGTACAGAGAGCGAACCCTGTTGTTTTCGTGGACTTGTGATAAACTGACCAATCAGAGGCCTTCTTCTGTAGAAGGAAGTTCGATTCTTGGACGAGCTAGCCAATGGAAATGGAGGACTCAGACGCTGACGGCGGTTTGCGGGGCTGACAAATGATTCGGCAATGTGGGCCGTTGCTTTTGCAAGGCCATAGCCGTATTTCGAATATTGATACCACTCCGCTCCACCTCCTATTCAAAAGCCATACGAGTGACGACGACGCTTCAACTTCTGGGATTGCCACCTAGTATCATTCCGCGTGAACAAGACCACTGCTCCTAGGCTTGTGTGGTATCCATCGCCCGTCCTGAAAGGGCTCCGTGCGCCTCGCAGTGAGCCGCGATTGGGCTCAGCCTCGATCTAGTTGATGGGGCATCAGGCAACAAATTGACAGTATCGACACTGTATTAGATCATGACCGGCTAATTGTAATTGTTAGATTCACCGCAACACTCGGTTGATCTTTTGAAGCCTGATCTTCAATATCCTACCGAGAAGGCTCGAGGCCTTTTCAATAGCCGGGTGTGTGCGGCATGGAATGGCAGTCGCACAAAAAAAGCCATGTGGCACAAGCTTATCCTGAACCGGAGAGCAGCCCAGCCGTCTCTGTCTGACGGACAAGGCCTAGCTTTCGTTACACGACCGCGGATAGGACTCAGGAGCTTGCCAGCTTTCGTGCGCTAAACTCTGTGCCGCACCTTCGCTTTTGCTGGGTCTCCATCATCGCCGTTGTGTAACAGCGTCATCCTTGCCCTCGATGTGTTCAAATAACCACCTCGAGCAGGATGCTGTGCTTGACGGATGGCAATTTCCCGAGGCGACGAAGGTTCAAACTGAGAGGTAGACTAGATAAGGACGGCGGTGTGGGATATCAACTTGATGGGCCAGCTGTATCCTGGAGCAGTCCATGGGGAAGCCGGAAGCCAACCCTGGCTTCCCCGACTGCATCTGGGTCCACGGGACTGGAGAAGACGGGCGTATCTAAAGCATGGTGTGTGGAGTAATTCAGTTGTTGTGATCAATACTGTTGTCCGCGTCCAAGGATTCCCATGTCGCATGATACGTCGATTCTGACGAGAGCACCAAAGACGGGCCGACGCGAAGGTAGCGGGGATGTCATCTTAGTGTAGGTACACCGTCCTTTCTTAGGGCAATAGCATCCGATATCTGTTGCTCTTGTTGCCAAAATGCATGGGGCCAATCTGCGATCACAGCTGGGCGCAACAGGACGACAGACGACTCGCCCCTCGAGTGACAAGGCCGCATCCGTTGCCAGCTATTGTGATTCCTACCGCATCGTTCCAAATCACCGGGACCGTGGAGGCGGCATCCCACGGACGGGACGGTACTTGACAAAGTTTGTTGGTGATTTTGCGTTACCTACCCAGCATGCAGCACAGCTGACGAAATGGTGAGCCAAGCAGCAAGCCATCGAAACGATGCCGTGTCCAGGGACGAAAACCGGGCGAATTGCTGATGGTGGGATACGGCGGAGAGTTCTCGGTTCCTTAAGCCCGCGACCGGAAATTCGGATTTCAGGGCCGAGCCTGAAACCTGGAACAGGCGTGCGATCTGCTTTTTCCATGATGAACTCGAAGTGTGGTCCGCTGCAGTTGACAGCCTGTCGGTGACCAATGGGAGCAAAGTCTTGTTCCCAGGAATTCTGCGAGGGCGCTTACCTGCAGAGTCCTCACATTAACTGCGACTCTGCGGCCCAACCTTGCCCGAGCGGGACCCGTTGCTTTCTCGAACCCGGACGGGCACCGCGGGTTTCCGTGAAGAACGCGTCACGTTTGTCCAGGTAGGAAAGGGACTGTCGAGTTGAGACAGGCTGCGTTGTATTGCTCTGCCAGCGGGGATCAGCGGACCACAGCCTGCTCTGAGTGCTTGTCGGTGGCTTCATTTCATGACTGTGATAGAGCATCTGCCGGGGCGGGTGACAGCCAAAAGTAGGAAGTCTATCTGTCGAGGACCCTGTGGTTGAAGGCATGATTGGCGAAATGACAGAGCTAGTCGCGGGACGGGACAGCGCCCAGCATTAGCGCGATGGCATTACATGTCATGACAGCAGGGTAAAGCTGAAAGCCCTGATAGAGTTTCGGTGTGGACATCTCCCAGAGCTAGGGATAGCTCATCTCCCTGTAATGTTTCCTTCTACCTGAATCGTTGTAAACTCCTCCAAGGACTCAACGCCTTGGAGAGTTCAGCCTGCCCCTTCCCCGCGTTTTCCCACGACTGTGGGCGCGTTAACCAGCGGCTGTTGGTGACGCTGGCTGCATAATGTCGCCTCTGCAGCCAATGGCGGCTATGATTAAGCGCGATGGGCGAATACCCGTCATCTTTCTCTGATCGCCAAACGCCTATCTCGCCCTGTAAAGCCGCACCATGCTATTGGAAGAACCCGAAGATTACAAACTCAATAGTTGCTCAAGTCAGGCTGGTGCCATGCAGACTGTTCCAATTCATCACCCTCCCAGGTGTTCTTCAAGCTTTCAAAAGTCGAGGCAGACGCGCTTATTAGACGGGCTAGCGTACCCGGCGGGCCGGTACTTGACGGGATTGGTTCTCTTTCAAGCGTCTAATCGCGAAGCTGTAGGTGCCCGGGCCACACATCTCTCACTGCCCTGAAGGACGCAGATGGCCGACCTGCCGACCGGCTCTGTGCCACGCTCGGCAAAATCTTCGAAACAAGCCATAGCTGTTTTTAGAGCCCGTAACGGAGAACAGCAAGGCGGACTCCTATACAGGGTCCTGCATAGGAACTGAGATAAAGAGGATCAAAAGTCAGCAGTTAGGCCTCGAACAGATGAGACTGGGCAATAGACTCACTCAACTGAGAGCACCGGCTTGTGGGGTTCATGTAGTAGCTGACCACCACCATGCTATCCCATCTTCTGCATTCAGGGTAGCCGAGGCGTACGTAAGGTTCTTTTCGCGGCCATATTTCGTGTTGAACTTTTATCGTGTCTTGGAAGCTTGGGTGCTTATTGTCGTGGCTGCCCTTGAACCTTTGGGGGACAAAATTGGCCAAGACGTTGCATCGGGAAGCAAGCCCAGGGCCACTGGAAACATACGATGGCCCATGTACGATAGTTGTCGATTTCCTTCTTCAGAAGGAATGTTGTGATTGGCTCGAGGGGACCCCGCCCTCCCCTCTAGCCTAAAGCCGGCCTAATCCCGCGGCATCTCCATCATCAACGCACGCAAGACTGGACATCTTGCACCATCCGTGATGGCGCTTGCATGTGGCTTCCCTTCATTGACTCTATGAGCCGTCTGCTCAGCACCTACTTCTCTGACCGCTTTTTTACCTCGACGGGATGCCATTCTGCAATGGCAGCGATTGTCGGGCCAAACTTGAAGGTGGTTGAGGTGACACAGCCTCTGTCCCAATACGACATGGTCTCAGGATATGACTGGCACAGCCGTTTCATCGTTTCACAGCCAATTCTTTCCAGACTCCAGTATCTGTACGCAGTACAGCTCACCACCTTATTACGGAACTAATTCATCCTTGCGGTCTCGTTTCTGGCCGCCATGAGCTGGTAAATGAACGGGAATGCTAGCGGTGAAGGAGAAATCCGCCTTCATCTCTGACCTGAGATTCTACACCACGAACCTCTGCGGGGTATCTACGCCTAGTCTCGTACAACCATCTCTACCAAGTTCCCAGCATCTCTTTCTTATCTCGGTCCCTGTGACAGCTGAGTGGGCAATCTCTAGACTCCCCGTCACTGGCATCCACCGCTCATGGGCTTCGGCATTTGTCCCAGCACCGTTTACAACACCATCGGCTTCTGACATGATAGCTCATCATTTCTGCTCCATCGCCCGTTGGATCTCACGATGGACACACGAATTAGACGCCGGGACAGCCCTAAATTACGCAGTTGGCTACTAGATCGCGGTTACGACAAGCATCCACGATCAAGATATGCCAGACGGGCGGGCGGTTCCTTCTGGCGTCTAATGAGCCGCCAACAGCGTGAAGGGCGGCTGTTTGGACAGAGTCTCCCACATTGGTGGCGTAAGAAGGCTCTGGATCAAACTTAAAGCTCACTGTTCGTCCATCTCTGCCAGCCAGTTGGGTCCCCACACCATCTTGGTGGTGATCGTGGTTGTTGTCATGGTACCTACCCCAGCAACTCGGTAACAAGCTGTTACGGAAATTTACGGTATCAAGGGTTGATTCAAACCCATGTAGGGCACCCCACCTTTGGTGTCACCTTATTAGTACCCTGCAGCAATTGTCTCCGCCGCCTTCACAACTGGAGCTCTCGGGGTGACTGACCTGGGAGTTCCCTGGACGAGAGCACCCCCCCTGGTTTGGATTCAAGGACCCCTCCCATCCTCTCCAGAGCCAAAGCCCTATCGCCGCTTGAGCTCGGAGCTCGGTTCTGGACATGGTCCCTCTCTGCCCGATTAAGCAAACACTAACAGGTCCATTCTGCCGTTTCTGCATTAATAATTTGTCCAGGAATTGACCTCCCACCCAGACTATGTACTGGATGCATCCAAGACAACGTCCCATGTCTGCCCTGTCGGGCTCCAAGCTCCATGGATTGCCTCTCTCGGTCCCCGCAGCCCATCCCCACGTTCATGGGGGAGGATACCTATACTCGTTCTTGAGCCAGTCTCCGTCCGCGGAGCAACCCGTGTGTCTAGCCATCAATCAAGGTGATCTTGGCTACAAGAAACCCGCTCGGCAGGCTTGTTCCTGGGATGCTGCATGGAAGATCGTAGGCCTGGGGAAGAACGCCTTTCGAGACGAGAGGCAGGCCATAGCAGCGGCGACCAACTGTCGGAATGAGCCTCGTTGAAGGGCTGGCGATGTGTTTTCCGGCCGCCCTCAGCGACCGCTCCGTTCGAATAGTAGTGGCTTTGTCGATTTCGGTTTCGGTTGCGGTTTTCATGTTCAAGCTGGTATGGGCCGTTGCGTGTGCGTGGTTTTGCGAGTGCACAGTATGCTTTGGACTGTGGACGGGCGGGCGGCTAACTGCCCCCATGTTTGGGTGCGCCTTGTCACTAGGTACGTACATGTACCCGAGTACCTACCTGGGGCCACCTCCCGCATACGCAGTGCGCAAGTACAAACGCGGCGAGGTGTGTGGCACTGCTCAAAGAGTGCTTTCATTATTCACATGGGGTGCTCTTCAGCAAAAGCATTCTCGAACTGGGGAAAGACACACCCCCTGGCGACGACCCCTTGTGCCCCACTGGCAAGCTCCGATCTCCCCGTCCTCTCTCTGAATATAGATTCCCGGCATCTTCTCCTTGCCTGTCTGGTCAGCTCCTCTGTCTCAAGCTTCCCCCTTCTCTTCAACGCCGCACTCTGCCCCACGCCTGGGCCGCACTCAGAATTGTCCCCAAGACATTGAGTCCAGCGTATAAGGTGAGATCCCTCCTGCTTACCCCAGTGCCAGTGACTCCAGCATCACGGAAAGATAGACAGAGCGCCCTTCAGCACCCCGCTATTTTCTCTGAATCGCTTGTTGAAGTTGTCGCTAAAATAATGGAACGAGACAGATCGGAAGTCGTCGAATCACCCCTTGTTGAGGATTTTCTCGATTGCGAGAGACTGGGCTCGGACTCGGAAGAAGCCTCCAGCTCCAGCTCTAGCTCCAGCACTCCAAGCGGTTCTCCCAGGAGGTCTTTTAAACGCCTCCAGATCGCAGTCGACATGACCAGCGCCCAGTATCTCATGCCAAGTGCGCATCATCATCACGATAGCTTGCCCGGTTCCACTGCCTGCACCAGCGGCCCTGCCTCTGTTGCTTACTCGTCGCCAGATCTTGATCCTTACAGCGCTGTATGTGGCAGCCAATCTCACGGTACCCGCCTTGAGCTAACCAGAACAAAACAGATCTCTGGGGTCTCCTCTTTCAACTACCCGGCCGCTGCAGACTCGACACTCCTCACACCAGTATCAGGCGCTGGCAGTCCTCCTTTGCAGCACAGAGCCACTTCAAAGCCACCGATGAGAAATTACCATTCGCAATCGGCAATTCCCGGGCCACAAGCGCCAACTCCTCCAAACTCCTCCAAGATGTATTACAGCGGCTACGACGTCAACACCAGCAGCCAAGGGTCGTCTCCCATGACAGTCCACCCTGCGGCCACCGAGGGGACGCATTTTGACATCTCATACATGGCTCACTCCCCCCCAACCAGCCACCACCCATCTTCCCCCAAATCGGACGTTCCACCGCCAATCAACCCCTATCTGGGACATTTCACCGTGTCAGATACCAACAACGGGGAGCTCACTCACCACACTTTTGAAGAATATCACGCCTTCAATGTTAATGTTGGGCCATCAGCGACATATCTGGGACAGCCGCCACACATGCACCACCGCATGTCTTCCAACGGTGGACACGCCCCTGTCTTGACTCAGCCAAACCCATCCCACTTCAGGCCACACACAACGCCCAGAATTGGGGGCATCGAGGACTTACGTGATCCTTCTGTATTGCTCGGCGGCTACCCGTCGCACACAGCTCTCAGTCCTGGAAGAAGACCTCAACAGCGAAAGAAGCCGTCGCCAGCACGAAAACCAGCTCGCACACCCAAGACGACGCCTCAAATAGGCTCAGATTCAGGCGCGAATGGTCAATTGGATGATGATGATCAGGACGAGCTGACACTGCGGGACGATGCGCCAGATGATGATAAGTATCTTTTCCAGCTTCGGAAAGAGTTCATCTCGGAGAAGGGCAAGGGCATGTGGGAGGAGATGAAGGCGAAGTATTCCGAGAAACATCAAGGCAATTGGGAAAAGGCGGCTCTTCAAATGAAGGTCTCGCGTGCCGTCGCCAAGTATGGTGTTTGGCCAAAGAGAGAGGTGAGTGCATAAAATGTACCTATCCTGTTTGGCCCTGACTTTGACTAATCAGCGCTTATAGATCGAGCGACTCAAGGAAGCCCACCGATACTACGAGGAAAAGAGATACCAGCTTATTCTGGCACGCATGAAGGAGAGCGGTGGCTGCCGCGTATGGGATTGGAAACCACAACACATTGAGGCCATGCTTGTCAAGCTTGGTATGGAGGAGCACACTGTTGACGAGAAGACTGGTGCAAGACGCCGCAAGAACAAAACAGCCCGTCGAAGAGCCACGTCGCAAAACAGCCATCACCACGCAAGCGTCATGGGTGACTGGTCAAATGGACTCGGTCTCCATCATCCTGCCTTCCAGGGTCATGCTCACCACGTTGCGGCGGCGGCGGCGGCACGACAGGCCTCTTACGACATGATTAGCGATGATGCCAGCACTGCTCCCACTTTTAGCTCGGAGCAAGAAAACGACTATCTCGACCAAATCTTTAACAAATCCGCCAAAGTCGAGGGCAGCATGAGCCCCGAAATTATGGATCTTACCTATGAGAATGACGCCGCGTCGCAACACTCGACAGTTTGCGAGCCGAGTCATCACCGAAGCGAGCGTGTAGCTCGACAAGCCTGCGAACAAATGATGCAGACAAGAGCCACGTATGCCCAATAAACAACCACCCAAAACTCAGTTTTCCACCCAAGAATGCACATATTCTGTACTTTTATTCTGTTCATCAACACATTTCACGGATCGGCTTCATATCACACTATAAGTGGGTTAGGCAAAAGGTGGAGAAATATCTAATGCTCGCGCGTATACAACCCTCAACAATTTCACATTTTCTTGACATATTCTCCTTCTGCTTTTATCTTTGGTTTGAACACACAACCAATTCAGGGCAGCTTCATATTTTTCTGGTTTGGTAACGATGGTGGGGGGGGGGAGGGGCGTGGTGTTTCGGACGGCGTCACCAATATAGGATGGATTCACACTTTGGGGGAGGCAAAGCACCGCAGATATAGATACCAATGGTCTGGCAGGCAATTTTTTTTATTTTATTTTTTTGTTTGTTTGGATAAAGGAAAAGCTCTCCAGAGCTGTATCTACAGATTTTGTCCCAAATTGACAAGAATTGGAATGAAACTTTGAACATCTCGGAATTTCCTTACCACACAGTGTTGCTGTTCTTCACCTTTTACTCCCAGCTCGGTCTTGGCAAAATCATCAACAGTGGCTGCCTGTTTGACTGCGGAGTCGCGCCAATCCGAGAAGGCTGCCGCAGTGGAGAGGGCTCATGGTAGTACGGGATGGCTGTGCAACCGCCAGTCTTTCGTGCAGCATGGCAGCAGCAAGAGATGATGTTTTAATGCAGTCAGACTCAGACAGACGCACCCGCCTTCCGCACGAGACTGTTTAAAGATCTGACATGCTTTTGTGAAATACCAATCAGAGACATTCTTCTGAATGTAGAACCGACACTTTATTTTGGGGTTTCTAGAGGTGAGAGCTGTCGTCTTGTCTGTCCTCCACCCCGAACAATGTCCGTGTCAAACCCCCCGTAGGGCTGGAATCACAACCCACCAGCAATTTCCATTTTGGGACAGTGCTCGCGAACGTTCGCGAGCCCATCAGTTTTTGCCTGCTCATATTGCCATTTTCTATCTTTGTTTATACGGCCGAATGAATGACGAATTATGCTCGCTCGAAAACGATACGTATTCGGTTGTTCATCCCCTTTCTCCTGCATTTGTCAGTTATTTTTTTTCTTGCCATGTTTCTCTTCTCGCCGCTGACAAAACAGAACACCAGATTTCAGGTATTTATCCCACTTTCATGATAACTGACTGGGGCTAAATCGCCCAAACTCGACCCTGCTCGTGGGGCCGAGCACAAGAGCCTCACATAAGGCGCTACACCGGTTTTAAGCAAGTGGTCAACGACGAGTCGCCGCCCCCCCCCCCCCCAAGTCCACAAACGGCCACAAAAGCTACGCTACAATGTCTTTGGGGAGGGGGAGGGAACTCGTCATCTATCACGTGAGCAAAGGTCTTTCTTTTTGCTGAGAACCCCTGCGGTTTGTGATGAAAACTTTGCTAGTTGGCAACGGAACCCCGCGGAATTTGACATCAGCAAGTCCACTGTCACTTGCTTAGCGGTGAGAAGAGAGATAACACCGCCTATTGGTTCCTTTCAGATGTCCGGGATTCATCGGGGACAAGAAATTGGGGGCGCTTCGAGAGCGAGAGCGAAGCTTTCTCTTGTTTCCTGCTGTCTCAAGTGGAGAATGACTGACAACGGCAGAACGTTCTCCTCTTCCTCTGCTCAAGTCCCGCCGGTTGTTGCAAGGCCCCAATGTTTCTGGTTTTAGCGTGGGTGAAGTGGCCTGTCTAAGGGGGCAATTCAACTGGCACACTGGCAGTTCCGTCCCTAGAGATTTTGCATAGCCCCTTTTCTTGGAAATTGAGCAAGCATCGAAGGTAAAGCGTTGTTGTTGTTGTTGTTGTTGTTTCTGGGTGAGCAATCTTCATTATGCCGATTTCACCCAAGCGATATCTTGAGGACGACGCGTGAGAGGCTTTGTTCTTTCACGATCCAGCTCAACATAAATGTCACTGCGACTGTATTGTGGCTTCCATGTCTTTCGCTGTAACTCTGGGGAGTTCGGGATCACGAGAAAATCCAACCCTGATAGGAGCCTTACCCAAGGACAAAAGTACTGTGCACCATTCGCTGTTGCAATCGCCTTGGGGATGGGGGCTGGGCTGGTGGTTTGTGACATTTTGAACTAAAACGGGCCGTAATGAGTATTTCACGTAATACTGTATCTTCGCAGCTCCACAGTTGACCTTTGCCAAGTGGAAGCTATCGTCGGTGGGTCTGTGTTTTAGCGCCGGGCGGGTGGGCGGATCACCGCCGAGTCGGCGGGGACCACAAGCCCCAAAGCCATGCGGGTCCGCGGGGTTTTCTTGGCTGGGTCACCCCCGGTTCCGGATTACGGTCCGGATTACGGATTTCCACCAAGGGGGGGAGGCTTGATCACAGGAGGAAAGGAAGCCCGGACCTCACCTTAAAGCTAAAACAAACATCCCCTAGCATGAATCGCAGGACACTGTTACATACAGGTCACAACACGAGATTTACGAGGTGATGGGGAATTGGAAGGGGGCTAAGATCAGAAAAAAGGAAAGACGCTCGTCATTGCTCTGGCATGTGAAGTACCTTCCTTTTATTGCGGAAGGTGGGGGAATGCTGCCGAAAGTTGTCGGCGTTCGTCGTCGTCGTCGTCATCATCATCATCATCATCATCATGAACCTCTCTGTTCTTGACAACAGGTCGGGGATGAATCGCACTCGGTGGGTTTTTTTGAGTCTTCTGTTTTGTTTACGAGCAGATGCTGCTGCCAGATAAGACAGCAGCAAGGCGTTTCGGTATCGCCTATTTTCTTGGTAGCAAATCCACAGCCCCCGCTCCCACAGTGCCGCAAAAGAAGGACCGAGGATAGGTGGTACTTTTGTTTGGGGCTCGTTGCGAGGGTGCGGCGCGGGAAACTAGGAAAAAAGAAGCTGGGTCTTTTTGTTCGCCGTTACTTTCGGTCCCGGGGCAGAGTTGTGGAAAGCGATGATGGTTTCCGAAACCAGAGACAAGAAAATAGATAAGATAGGAGGATGTGATGGCGAGACGAATGCGGTTACGATGTTGCGCCTATCCAGCTATCGAAACTCGGATCTTTCGATTTGGAAACATGGTCGGAAACAAGCAGAGATCCGAGAGTCGCATGGCATTTTTTAGAATATGAATGTTCCCGTCATGAGCAAGATATCGGAAATAGTAAACTGACAAATCATCCGTATGATGCGATTCCGAGTCCCGGAGCCTGTGTGTCAGCTTAGACTATCGATTCGGAGGTGATGAGGATGAAGGGCAACACGTGTCAGATCCCATGACTACCTCCGTCTGCACCCCACATGTGTTTGGGTGTTTGTTTTGGTGATGCGTAAAACACCAAGTCTCAGCTCATGAGATAGCCAACAGTTCTCCCGTCATTCCACGGCCGAGTCGCGGGAACAAAAAGCTTATTAGGACATGTTCGTTACACAACGGTGCCGAAACTAGGAATCCAAATCAGATCGGAAACAAGTTAGAAAGAAAAGTAAGTAAGCCACCAACAGCAAACTGGAATGGAATCCCGAAATGCGGGCTGCCGTCACGTCACGGGAGGAGATCGGAAATGCAAGAATGCAAGAAAGAAGTCTGATGTGAAACAAGCGCCGTGGGGGTGTGTTGGAGACAAAGTCTCTGCCAATTGGGATCAGTAATAAAAGGATTCTTCTTCAAGCTGACTGAGGAAATACTGACGACGGATCTCCTTGATAAAATGGCTTGCACGATATGCTGCGTATCAACAAGGCTGGCGGTTTACCAATGATAGCTGGTTAAATAGTCAGCATGTACGATTGGTTCAAGACCGACACCATTCTGTATGACGGGACAAAAATCGAGGATTGAGGGAATAATTGTCGACCATGGAGATGTAAAGCCACATGATCATGTCTTCACATTGTGAATTAGTTGGCCAGTCTCTCAAAGCTGATCGGGTCAGCTCCAGTCCTTGACAGCAAGTTCCCTCCTTGTTTTCATCATGCCTCACACCTTGCTGCTGTCGCTATTACCTCTCGCGGAATCTGCTGCAAGCAAGACAGAAACAAAATGGCAAAACTTCTCTACTCGTGACGTACCGGCTAGGCCCACACGTGCAGAAAAACTTCGTTGCCGTCTTCTGCTGATGCAGCGTCGTTGATGAACAGCTTGCCGTCCGTTCTTCCCATGTCGAAAAGTTTGCACCCAGAACTGTCTACGAAGGTTCTTCGGGAAGGGATGTATGTTCTCGGGTGTTTCAGATTGAAAACTGCACGCAGGTGGCGAGCAGTTAGATACCACCTAATTTTGGTAGCATCGTGATGCATTTGCGGTGCCGACTGTCTGCGCTGCACATCGCCTTCCTTCTTACACTTGTATGAAGCTCAAATACGGAGGGAATTGGAGGCCTGCTAATTTGAGCGCCTCTATGCTAAGGATCCAAACAAATCAGCTGATATGTCTACTAGGTTTCTACAGATGGTTGACCAGCCTGACCTAACGGAAAATACCGAGCATACCACCATTGTGTTGTGTCTGCTTCTGGTACCATTTTGCGCTCAACACACATCTGTGCACTGATCCCGGAGTCCGTTCCGTCTCCAAGTATCTGCAGAGTCTTCAGCTTTCCAATATGACCGGAGTTAACTGAGACATAACTCCTTTTGCCCAGCTACATATACAACCCGCTGTGCCACTCACGCACAATACTGGATCGAGATGGAAGTAGGATGTCGGGTAACTCGGGTATTTCACAGACCAATAGACCGGTATCAGAGCATTGATTACGACGATCCTTCTCGTCTGTGTGTAGGGTCTAATTACTAAGGAGGTGGGGAAATCCTATATGGCCGCCGAAAGGCGGACAAAAGGATTCATCCGCGAAGTTCGCTTTGACTGGTATGCGTGGGCTCGACGGCCCAAGATCGTCCGACATTCCGACTGGGGGTGCCATGGCGTGGTAGGTCTGGAACTTGTGCTTGAGTATCCGCCACTCTGGTTAATGGATCAAAGCCACCTGGTACCCCGGACAATCTCGCAAGCCGATACCAGATGCAGGTGACTCCTTGACGGTTTTTGATCCGTGTTCATTGGCTTCCATACATTCTCAGTGTTTGGGGTAAGGATATCAGGGCTTTGAGAGTAACGAGGTAAATTCAATGACAGCGGTTCGTTTGTCACGGGTCTGGTCCACGAGGTGATCACCAATTCCTGCCCGCTTGCCAGTTCGGCAGAGCGGAGTCACCCCCTACACGAGAAGTTCTATATGGAGTCACCTCGTCGGTTGGGAACGTAAATATAAAGAGAAAGATCAAGATAACAAACAGAAGATCGGCGGCTGATCTGGTTGAGAGTCGGTGTGTGGGTGTGTATGCATACAGCTTGTAAAGAACCTGGTAGAAAGCAGAGAAACGTGTTGCGGTCAAGCAACAGAAGTTGTTACAAGTCACTGAGACTTGAAATACTTGATGGAACCGTCGGCTATTCTTTCAAATACGGGGAAACGGTCAGTTAACGCCCCAAGTCCTAACTGGAACACCGTGTGCGACAGCGGGATGGATGAACCGCTGATCGCCTGACTGGGTTACCTACATTGACTTGGTCCCAAGAAACCGGCAGAGCCTACCGTTTAAGAGCATCCGAGTTGTTCTATATTGAACGTCCGGCTTTATGCTGGCTCGCAACGGCTACGCCTGTGCAACGCTGCGGATATCTTTCTCTCCAGGTTGGCTATCCAGAGGCTCACCCTTGGTATGTCACTGAATGGTTGGGCATGCCGAGAATTTCAGGCCGGTCGCCCGCAAGGTTTGAACTCAAAGATGATCATGAACGAGGCAGACTCACAATGTGCTCTTGGTGTTGAGATGGAATCAAGTTGTCGCACAAAAGCACCTTGATGGCCTGGTTTACGTAATCCATCTTATCAGTGAATGCCAAGTCGTCGAGAGCCAAGAAAGGTGGGTCCTTCCAGAAGGACAGCAACGCCAAGCCTCCAACATCTGGAAATCGCGAACCTGGAAAGTTGTCCAAAAGTGGCATTATTGTTGACGGCACGATCGCAACGACCTGGCACTTGGACGTACCCATATGTGGTCTATTGAACTTCATTCCATATGATGCCCTTTCGGCATGGACCACGACCATCGCGATCTGCTTAGCGATGGCGGCTCCCGATCCGACGCAAACCGAATCCGCATCGACGCATCTGCCCGCGCCCAGATGTTCCCCGAGAAAGCCATGACATTCAGGCGGCCGGTGTTACGGCCAATACCACGGGTTGGATGGAATATGCTACTATGGGGTCTCGTAGCAGCCATGCTGGCCCCTTGCTGGCCTGGGGTCACGGCCATGTCAACGGACCGGGTGAAGGAATTGCGCCAGGAGACGGTTGATATGTTTTATCATGGCTTTGATAATTACATGAATATTGCCTTTCCAGAAGACGAGGTACACATGAGCACCGCATAAACAGCCACACTGTACCGCTACCGGCAGCTAACTTTTGGCCACCCAGCTCCGTCCGGTATCATGCGTCCCATTGACCCGCGATGCAAAAAATTCACGAAATGTCGAGCTCAATGACGTACTGGGCAACTACTCCCTCACGCTAATAGACAGCCTATCGACCTTGGCTATCTTGGCTTCTGCGCCATCAGATGAGCGAGGCACAGGCCCGAAAGCTCTCAAGGACTTTCAGCATGGAGTAACCGCCTTAGTCGAGCAGTACGGAGACGGAAGCCCGGGACCTTCCGGAGTGGGCCAGCGTGGCCGTGGTTTCGATGTCGACAGCAAGGTCCAAGTCTTTGAGACGGTGATTCGAGGCCTTGGTGGCCTGCTCAGTGCCCATTTGTTTGCGGTGGGCGCACTACCGATGACCGGGTACGAACCTCGCCATATCGAGACGGATGACCCCTTATATTCGCAACCAATCGTTTGGCCAAATGGGTTCAAGTACGACGGGCAACTTTTGCGGTTAGCATTGGATCTGGGACAGAGGCTCTTGCCAGCCTTTTACACCAAGACAGGAATGCCGTACCCGCGTGTGAACCTGCGCCATGGTATTCCCTTTTACACCAACTCGCCCATGCATGAGAATGCGTCGATGAACCCCCCTGAAGGGCCACTCGAGATTACGGAAACGTGTAGCGCTGGCGCAGGCTCTCTCGTGCTAGAGTTTACTGTTTTGAGTCGCCTGACTGGCGACCCGCGCTTTGAGCAGCTTGCAAAACGTGCATTCTGGGCCGTTTGGTACAGAAAAAGCCAGATAGGGCTCATAGGTGCGGGCGTGGATGCCGAGCAAGGCCATTGGATTGGAGCTTATGCCGTCATTGGTGCGGGCGCTGACAGCTTTTTTGAGTATGCTTTGAAGTCACATATTCTGCTCTCTGGACATGAGCCCCCTAACCGGACCGCTCCTGCTCGTAAACAGAGGGGTGGCATCGATAATGACAACTGGTTGGATCCCAACACTCTTTTTCCTCCACTGAACGATGCCGAAAACTCCGCAGACTCATTTTTGGAGGCATGGCATCTTGCACACGCAGCTATCAAACGCCACCTCTATAACGAGAAGGACCATCCACATTATGACAACGTTAACCTGTGGACGGGATCTCTGGTGTCCAACTGGGTCGACAGCCTGGGGGCATACTACTCCGGTCTTCTTGTCCTGGCGGGTGAGGTTGAGGAAGCCATTGAGACAAATCTTCTTTATACCGCCATATGGACGAGGTATGCCGCACTTCCTGAGCGGTATTCGCTCCGCGACAAGACAGTGGAAGGCGGACTCGGCTGGTGGCCTTTGCGGCCAGAGTTTATCGAGTCGACTTACCACATATATCGCGCTACCAAAGATCCTTGGTATCTCTTTGTTGGTGAGATGGTATTACGGGATATCACGAGGCGTTGCTGGACTCCTTGCGGCTGGGCAGGCCTGCAAAATGTTTTGGATGGCGAAAAGAGCGACCGAATGGAAAGTTTCTTTCTCGGCGAGACGGCCAAATACATGTACCTGCTCTTCGATGACGAGCACCCCTTGAACTCTTTGGATGCGCCCTATGTATTCACGACCGAAGGACATCCACTCATCATCCCCCGGGCTCCACCAAGAGATGGTCCTCGCCGACGACGGTCACTTCGCAAAGATTTGACTGTGTACCACAATGAGGAGTACACGAACACATGCCCGCCACGTCCAAGAACCACGCCACTGTCGGGCTCAGTTGTTGCGGCTAGAGAAGACATCTACCATGCCGCTCGATTATTAGACCTACACCAGCTCTCTCCCACTTCTGCCTACGCTATCGATGCAGGGCAGATGTCTGGACAGCACATGGCCCGTTCCAACTACACTCTGTACCCGTGGACTCTTCCTATAGAGTTAATGCCCAACAATGGCACCTGCGCCAAGCTATACCAGCCAGAGGAAGTTACGCTGGAATTTGCTTCTAATGCGCAGCAAGTCGTCGGGGGCAGCTCCTTCAACTTTCTACTGGGCAGCCAGAATCTGGAAAGATTAAGTGCTGATCGCATTCGGGTTTCCAGCCTCTCAGGACTCAAGATGTCAATGCGCCTAGAGGATACCGGTACTGTGGAGAGAGAATGGCGGGTCAGCAAGGTCAATGGCGTTTTGCTCGGTAAGGACGAATCCATCGTCTTTGACAGGGCCATACTAGGAGAGATCCAAGACCCACGATTCACGCTCATTAAAGACCCCGTTCTTGTCAAACTTCAACAGTTGCACCAAATCAATCTGCTCGACGATGAGCCTGCCGCCAGTGACGACGGCAGCAAAGCTGGCCAACCAAATCAACAGCACCAGTCTCAAGTAGAAGACGCCCACCAGGAAGAAGACCTTGACGAGCTCGACGCAGACCTCTTGGAAGTCCTGCTTTCCAAAGTGGAGCTCCCACCCGTTGCCTCTCCTCGGGTTTCTGTCCCAGCCTTTGGCTCCATGGTCAAAGCCCTATTCAGCCAAATCGCTGCCTCGCTGGATCTCCAGCTCCCGGACGCAACCTCCATCCCGGGGCTGAGGTTGTCGACTCCCAAAAAGTCACTGCCTTACAACCTGGTGATAAACCAAACAGCAGTCACGCCCACCGGCCTCGGCGCGGCCCCCTTGCCAGCCCACACCGTCCCGACCGGCGCCCCTCGCATCCCGGAATTTGGCCACGTACCAATCGAACATTTCCCCTGGTCAACCATCTACCCCGCCGGTTACGCGTGCGACGCTGTCCTCCCTGACTCCGCGCCGCGCGACCACCAGGTAATCATCATCCGTAGGGGCGGGTGTAATTTTTCCGATAAGCTAGCCAACATCCCGGCTTTTTCGCCATCGTTCAAGTCGCTTCAGCTGGTAGTGGTTGTGTCTGACGACGGGGTGGAGTCATCGCCAGGATCAGGGACGCCACATTTAAACGGGCAAGCGGGGTTGATCAGGCCGTTGCTGGATGAAGTCCAGCTGACTCCGGGCGGGTTTGCGAGGAGACATCCCATTCCGATGGTGATGGTGGGAGGGGGGGATATGGGGTATGAGCAGCTTAGGGTTGCGAAGAGGGTTGGGTTGGGGAGGAGGTGGTATGTGGAGAGTTCGGGGTTCAAGGTGAGGAATGTTGTTGTTGATGAGGGCGGTAACGGGAATTTTGATTAGGAGTTTTAAGCCTGGGGTGGTAGAAAAGGGGTGTTATTGATGCATGGCAAAGGGTGGAGCTGGTTGTTTTTTTGGTATGGATTTGCACATATGAGTTTTTTTTGTTTTTTTTTTGTTTTGCCGAGCGGATTTGGGTTCGAGTGGTTGATGGGTGATGGATGGAAAACGAAGGTGTAAATGATATCGTTGTTGGAACTTTGTGTGTTATTGCATTGAGTAGCGTCGTCTGTATACGTTTTTTATCTTCTGTTTAACTTTCAACAACTCATGTTGAGCTTGGTCCTGTGTCTTCATATCCCACCTTCAGAGATTTGTATGCTGTCTGTCCCTTGCATTTTATGCTGACTCATCTATACCTAATAGGTATATATATATATATATATATATATACCTTAGTCTGGCGAGAAAACTAGAATTGGAAAAGCCTGAAGAGAGAGTAGACGAGGAGGAAGAGGAAGAGGAAGAGGAAGAGGAGAAACAGTAAGAATAGGGAGAAGGGGCGGCTGAAACCAAAGCCGAAGACCATCAGCCTTCAAGGCCTTTCTCTAATCTTGCAACTCTCTGGAAGCTTTTTAAAACTTTATCTTTCCTTATACTTTCCGGTATAGGTTTTTCACCCGGCCTACACGGCACGGTTTTCCTATGTAAATAGCAACAGAAGGTCCGGCGCACTCTGTAAAAAAGGGTAGACCGGTGTAGGAATAATAATAATAGTATTTACCTACCTTGTGCGTGGCTGTGCAAGGGGTATATCCAGTCTAGAACCGCTCATCGCATCTTTGTGGCAAGGCTGAGAACCTTGATGTCTGGATACATGTGTGAAATTATGGGATGATCGATGTATGTGATTATCAACGTGAGGGGGGTCGTGTATCTTTCCATAACGAGGTGGTACTGCACACTCGGTGCAATATAGATGCCGTCTTTGATCAAATATCTTAGTATATGTTTAGAATTATAACTCTGGCAGGCCAGTTGAATAGGCCCTGCCGAGTAAGTGGAAGCAACAACCTGAGAACTCTAGGGTTTCTTGGACTG
>MU866289.1:0-55333 GCA_033296915.1 Triangularia setosa | reverse complement strand
CAGAGCGGTGGGTACAACAGATGGATGAGGATATTTGCGACCTGCGGGAACGAAACAATCAGAAGCTGAAGCAAATAGCGCGCCGTGATTGCCTGGTGTTGGGATTTATCTTACTGGGTAGTTGTAGAGTATAAGGAAGACCCCTTGTAATATGTCTAAGAACTATCGCGGGCTTCGACCCATCGTGATGAGGGGTGCGCAAGGGTATAGTAGGAGAAGGCAAGCTGTTCAGAGATGCATCTGCTGCCCGAGAGAGACACGGAATGGCTGGCTGCGGTATTGTAAGTCTCGATGGGCTCAGAGCTTTGAAGTGATTGATGTTGCTATCGCAATCGGCTTTGGGCTCCCTTATTTTCAGCTCCTTGACCCCTCATATTGGGTGTTGATGGATTGGGAGGCAGGCAGCACACGCAAGAGCACGGGACGTCCCGGACCAATCAGAACTAATTATCTTGGGAAGGTAACTAGACAGCACCTTGACGTGCACCGGTTTGGCTACACCCTTTCACAACTCAGACCAACCTTCAGAGAATCACTGTTACAATGAAGCGATTCAATAGGTCAGGCCAATATTGTATTCCAGTCTATCAAGGAACTGTGAGATGAAGAAGAGAGAAGAGAGTTCCCAGCTGTGAGCCCACAGCTCTGCAACATCATTGTCCTTGCTCTCTTCCCATTGGCCGCAGCCCCACTCCGTACACAACCCCAACCCTGCACTCCGCACATCATGCCCTCACTGCCATGCTGTGACAATCACTCTCAGAGAGGCTGGGCTTTGGAACTGCCACAATCTTGCAAGCACCTCAAAGTAGTGTTAAGCTGAAATTTATTTAAAGATTTCAATACTGCGAATAAACATCCAAACCTATCAAAACAAAAACACCAAACGTATTTCTAAACAGAGAAGCGCTTTGTGTAGATTATGGAAGGAGGATCTTTGCTGAAGAACCTCTGGGCGTTTGTTGAGATAGCACGATGTGTTGGCCACTGAGAGATGTTGTCCCAGTATAAGATATCCAGCACAGGCTCAACTGCGACACATGAGACAGAACCTTTAAGGTCAGTATTGGTGCAGAGGTTGTAGGTACTTCATCGTCACAAATTTAAGTTATCAGATGTGTCACGAATGAGAGGCATAAGTAGATAAAAGAGCAATACCATTGCCAGTCCATCAATTATAAGATGAAGAATAAAGGAAGAAGCGTGGGCTTGCAGCTCCATCTTCTTGCCATACAACCCCGGTTGGAGCTCGCTCCTGCATACAACCCTAACCCTGAATCCTGTGTAATCCTGTCCTCCGTCGTTGGGTGTTATACTTGTGGCCTGAAGATGGACTAGCGTAAACTAGCTCGGCCAAGACTGGAACCGGGTCCGCTCTCCAGACTCCCTGCTGCCATTAGTGGCTTAATCACACTGGACAACAGAGGAAGAGAAACTCGCACGGAAGATCAACTGGGTCGCAAGCTTTACTGGGATCGGCTGCCGCAACTGGACCGCAGAAATAGAGCTTTCAGCCTGCTAAGATATGTTGTCGGCAGGCCAGTTGATCAGACCCTTCTGGGTAAGTGGAAGCAATAACCCAAGGGCTCTTGAGATCTTTGAACTGCGAGGTACGGCTTTGTGTTGCGGCACCGAAGGAAGGCAAGTATAGGGAACTATTCCCTGCAAGCTAGTGTGGTAAACCAGTATATTATACCTTGACTTGTTGGCTTTGACTTGAAATTGAGCTTGACTTGACTTGACTTGACTTGACTTGAACTTGAACTTGAACTTGGGCTTCGGAAAGGAAAGAAAAGACCATTCCAAACACACTGGGACGGGAGCCTTTTATGGGCATTCAAGACCTCGTTCTCCCCCTTATCGCTCCCCACAACTTCCATCCTTCAGTGACCTCACAGTGGTTCGTCTTGCTTATAAGCCCTATGGCGTGCCCCATATTCCATTGTTGCCAGTGGTCGAGAACGCAGTGGCTGCCATGGTCCCAGGCTGTTGAGAACGCCGTAGTTGCTGAGAACTCCGAGACGATGAAAGCCCTGTGGCTCCCTGCGACCATTGTGAGCGTTGTGGGCGTCGTGGCTTGAAGCCATTGAGTGCTGTGAGTACTGAGTGCTGAAAGCCACAAGGAGGAAAACACTGTTAAATCCACAAATGAGTGCTCTATATTTCACAGTAAATTCTATCTCCCTCCATATTCCAGTGACGTTAGGCGCATAAGCGCCAACAGGAAATAAAACTTCAAAATAAAACGGGCAGCAAAAATATATTTCGGGATTTTAGTGCCAACGTGGTATACATGGAGATAACTTCTGTTGAATTGGACAGTAAGAAGCCCACTGTTAAGGAATTAATATCTTGGCAGTGGGACCTAGAACACCCGGTCAGGAGAGCTTGTGCCACCTGGCCCTCTTCCCTCCGAACAACCAACGAATTGACCAAGTTTGCACCCCATACGGTTGTTTGACAACTTCTTGTCACGATCTAGGGGTAATTGTGGGCCTTAGGAAGCAGAGAGCCAGTAAAGCTCAGGAGTGGACCGAGGGACTGACCGGGTCAAGATCCCATTGCCAAGATATTTATTCCTTAACAGTGGGCCTCCCGCTGGCTAGTTCAACAACTTTAAATGTCGCAGTGCCACTTGTTATTGCGACACCCCATAGGCGAGTCCGAAAACGGCAAAACATTTCCCTCAGCCGGAAAGAACAATCACCGACATGGGTGCAAAATCCGAAAATGAGGCTGTCGGAAGCAAACACACAGGAAGAAGAACAGGATACTTGGAAAGGTATATGAAGGATGGCAGACATAGAGAAAATCATCTCTGAATTTGTTTACCAATAACAGTGATCCCTAACCATCCCATGATCATAGCAGTTCCATTCTACCTACCAGGCAGGTGTCTCTTTGAGATAGTGAGATCTGAGTCCATGTCGGGTTGGTAGCCCAGGATCCATGAGCGAGAGAGCTCAATTCAGATGAGGCAGTTGCAGGTCGCACAAGGAAGATTTCCCCCAGTCTCCATGCAGCACATTAGATCAAGATATGGCAGCGGGATTTGTCCGACGGTTTACTACAAGGGCAAGAGATTCCCATTTGCACCCGTTCAGTCTTCAAGCAGTCCCCCCTATAACCAATAGCTTTTGACATGAACCGTCACTGATCGCTGACGCCCTGACACTCCAAAAATTGCGAACCAAACGACAACATTCATTTGTATCAGTTGTTTACCTGACTAGTCAGCCGATCCATGTCGGCCAGCAAACACGGACAGCCATGACGCTCATCAGCCCAAGAAGGAACCCGAATGGTCGAGGCCTACTGCAGGATACCTACCCGACCGCCCACGACGATGGCCTTATGACTGGACAACTGGTTGTCGTTTTGAAGGGATGGACGGAAACCTGCGTACAGTCTGAGGAGGGCTCCATTCTTCCAGGGATGCGGCGGACCATCCTTTAAATCCCAAGTTGACCCTCATTCTTTCTACTTTATCTTTGGTGCCTTTCAGACCCGGGCCCTTTTGGTCGTCACTCAAAGAGGTCATCTGATTCACGTCCTTTGCTGCCCAATTGGGCTATTCTATGTCGATTCATACCTGAAAGGAAGAAAGGCGGAGCGTACTGGCAGGTTCCTTCTTATCTACTGCCTTCCACTTCCTAACGTTGAGTTCCATTGTTGAGAGCTGACATAAAACCCGTAGTAATCTACCCGGATTACTCCCCCAGTCCAGACTCCTTCACCCAACACCTTATTGTCCACTCGGTCAATCAAAACATGCACAACGGCCGGGGACGAGGACGGTCGTCGAGAGGAGGACCATCCGACCGACATAAGGCGACAGCACGACCTCGCACCATCTGTGATTACTATCTGCGTGGCCGATGCACCTATGGGAAGAGCTGCAAATTCTTGCACCCCGGAGGCACCTCGACAGACTACAACGCCCAAAGCGACACGCCCAATCTTGCAACAGAGGCTCATGATTTATACTTTGAGTTCAAGAGGGAACTTAGGTACCAGGGTGGAGATACAGACTTTGCCCATGGTTGGGGCCTTGTCATTACGATTTTGGATAGCCCGCTGCGACAATCCCACCAAGCAGTTGCCCGTGATCTTGCTGGCGACGATAGCGGCGGACTAACATACGTTATACGCACCATTGAGTTCGCCACGGGAACGTGTTTCACCATGGCTTCATCCGCACCTGCGAAAAGAGTTCAAGTCGCACAAAGCTTCCTCCAGGCAATCACTCACCAATCACTTGTCAATTGTCTTTCGGTGGAAGCATATCTCGGCGTTATCTACCGTGTACTTGGCGGTGTGGCTGGGGAGCGCGCCATTGAGCTGTTCACATGCCTCCTCGGACGTGCTCGAGAAGCTTCCATTGATGTCAAACCGCTCGTAGTGTGGTCGATCACAGCACTTCACCAGTTACTTCAACGGGAACGGAAATGTCTGCTCAATGACGATTTACCTGATCTTTTGAAGCTGTTGGACGCAGAGCTTAATCGTCCTCCCCAAGACTCGGGCCCCTCAGATATTCATGCAGCACATGTCCGCCTGGACGCTGTGAGAAGAATGGCGCAGGGAGCACGGGGGCGTCTGATTGATACAGCCACAAGCTTGACAGGAGAGAGAATAGTATCCGGCTCTGTACGCTCTACATTTCCATATGCTATTGCGACCCCGGGCGGCAACCATGACAATGATTTTTCCGACATGACAAAAATCGAAATATTTCCGACTCTGAACGAGATCATGAGCAACAGCCCTGAATTTCTGCCCACGACTGATTTGTCCCAGCCTCATTTTCTTGCGGATCCAGTTCAGAGACACCTTGACTCAGTGTTCAGGCTCCTTAGACATGACATATTCGGCCCCATGAAAGACAATGTGGCTTACCTTCTGGAGCAACCAAATGTCAATCCGGGAGCGACCGTCGGCCATCATATTGGATCAAATCTCAAAGCACATACCTATTCAGCAGCAGCGGTTCAGCATATCCTTGTCAATCCGAAATATGGTTTAGAAGTTATCCTATCGTTCGCGCCCCCGCCGCAATTGAAGGCCCGTTCAGCGGCCGATCAGCGTCGCTGGTGGAAAGAGTCTTCCCGTCTCGAGCCTGGTGGCCTCGTGTGTCTCGTGTCACCTGGAAATGACAGCAACGAGTTTTTGTTGTTCGTTGTGTCGAGCAAGACTGTGGATGATGTCAAGGGAGAGCGTGGACACAGTTCACTGGTTGGTCAGGGTGCTAACCCATCGGTCACGGTGAAGCTTGTCAAGGAAACTCGAAACGCTCTTACGCTTTTGAGCCAGATGTTCATTGAGAAACGGAAAGGCTTGTTGGTCGACATCCCAGCCATTATCCCGGACACCTTTGTCCCGATTCTTCAGAATCTGCAGCGTATGCTGCGAGATGGGAGCTTGACGTTCCAAAGATGGATACTGCCCTCCCAACATGAAGCCCTGGATGAACCACACCAGCAAGATGTCATTCCGCCTCCTATGTATGCCAGAAAGCGAGGGTTCAGGTTCAACCTTGATGCAATTGCCAAGAATGGTACAACAGGCACCAATCTTGATCCAGCCCAACCTAACAGCATCGACCTTCAGACACTCGAGACTGTCACCGGCCTGGACGAGGGTCAATGCCAAGCGCTAATCGAGGCCTTGACAAGAGAGTATGCCCTTATCCAGGGGCCACCTGGTACCGGAAAGTCATATGTGGGCGTGCAGCTTTTGAGGGTGCTGTTGCACCACAAGAACCAGGCCGATCTTGGGCCAGTCATCATCATGTAGGTCTACCATCTCCAAAGAACTTTCGGTGCGCATTCAACGGGCTAATGATTTCCCTTTGCAGTTGCTACACCAACCATGCACTCGATCAATTTCTCAAGCATCTTATGGATGTCGGCATCAAAAGTGTCATCCGCATCGGTGGCCAGAGTCGAACAGAAGAGCTTGACGGAAAGAATCTTCGTGTCGTCAGCAGAAGCGAAGCCAAAACAAGGGTGGAGACTCAAATTCTAGGTGCCAGCTATGGCAAAATTGAGGAGGCTTTGAAGCATACCGGGAATCGCCTAAAGCCCATTCATATGGCTAGAAGGGGGCGGATGGAATGGGAAACACTCTATCCATATGTCTCAGCTCGTTACGGTCAGATCGCCACTCAGTTCAAAAAGGAGGATGATGACGGGTTTACTGTAGTGGGAGGTGACCATTTGCAGGCCTGGCTTGGAAGTGGAGGCAACCTGGGCGCTTTGTCAGGGCAAGGTAGTGGGCAGAACTATGACCTCAAGGCATTGAGACGCAAAGCCGCACGCAACATTTACTCTCTGGAAGTCCACGAACGACGGATTTTGGCGGAGAGTTGGTGCACCGAGATGGCTGCTGAGAGCAGCGATCGAATCTGCGAACTACTAGATGAGGTCCGACAACACCGAGAAGCTATCGCTGGTGTCCATGCAGATGTGGACCGCCGCACCTTGTTACAAGCCGACGTGGTTGGTGTGACTACGACAGGCCTTGCTCGCAACATGAATACACTACGATGTCTCGGTTCCAAAGTTGTTGTTTGCGAAGAGGCCGCGGAAGTGATGGAACCCCATATTCTTTCTGCTTTCATGCCAGGCGTTGAGCACTTCATTCAGATTGGAGATCATCGACAACTACGACCACAGATTCAGAACTATCGTCTCAGCTTGGAGACGGCCGAGGGACGCGCATATCAACTTGATCGCAGTCAATTTGAACGCCGTGCTGTCGGTGAGCCTGGCCTAGCGCCCATTTCGGTCGCCCAATTAAAGATCCAGCGACGCATGAGACCAGAGATCTCGGCACTTATTCGAAGTGTTTATCCTCGACTGAGGGACCATGAGGCTGTCCAACAATATCCAGACGTTACCGGGATGCGAAACTGTCTCTTTTGGCTTGATCACGAACACCCGGAGGATGCACGAAACGATGGTGCTAGAGTCAAGTCACATAGCAATCCATGGGAGGTTTCTATGGCTACTTCCTTGGTTCGCCATCTTGTCAAGCAAGGAAAGTACAGCAGCACGGACATTGCACTTCTCACACCTTACACGGGTCAGCTGCAAAAGCTTCGGGCTGCCCTAAGCGCCGACTTTGAAGTCTTCCTTAGTGATCGAGACTTGGAAAAGTTGGCAGAGGACGGGCTCAGGGATGAAGAAGAGACCGGTTCATGGGTTGATGGGAGGAAACCTTTGGAGAAGAAAAGGCTTCTTCAGACGATTCGTCTCGCGACAGTTGACAACTTCCAAGGAGAGGAAGCCAAGGTTGTTGTGGTCTCGCTTGTGCGCAGCAACGATAACCGCAAGGTTGGGTTCCTTCGAACTGAGAATCGCATCAATGTTCTCCTCAGTCGTGCAAAGCATGGGTTGTATCTCATTGGCAACGCCAAGACCTATCAGAATGTCCAGATGTGGGCCGACGTGTATCAACAGCTAGTGGACAGGAACGCCGTCGGCCCTTCTTTTGCCCTGTGTTGCCCTCGACATCCAGAAACTACAATTGAGTGCACCGAGCCAGGAGATTTTTCGAGGCAGAGTCCCGAAGGAGGATGCACACTCATCTGCGACCAGCGTCTCGATCCTTGTGGTCACAGATGTCCAGCTCCATGTCATTCGGAAGCGCTTCACAACGTGTTCAGCTGTCTCCAGCCATGCCCCCGAATTCGAACGACGTGCCAACACCCTTGCCCGAAACTCTGCGGGGATCGATGTGGCCCATGCCTCGTCGCCGTCGATGGTGTGGCGCTACCATGTGGGCACATCTCTGCTGATGTGGCATGTTACAAAACTCTCGTGCCAGAATCGATCGTTTGCTCACAACCCGTGAAGAAGACCATTCCGGCTTGTGGGCACAAGGTCACCGTATCGTGCCATCAAGACGTGTCCCTGGATATCTTTCGGTGCCCCACGGTTTGTGATCAGACATTGGCATGCGGAGATCGTTGCCCCGGCACCTGTGGAACATGCAGAAAGAGGGCTCAAGACGACGTTATCGTTTATGAACATCAAGTATGTAAGCGTATCTGTGGCCTTCGCTCTTCGACATGTAGCCATCTTTGTGCGAGAGGGTGCCACAATGGGGAGGAGTGCGGAAGTTGCACGCAGAAGTGTCAAGTAAGTTGTTCTACACACTATCAATCTACAGTTGTTGTTGTCTCTGGGCGATAAGCTGACCAGCATAGGTGCAATGTCCCCACTCCCAATGTTCACAGCAATGCCACAAGCCATGTGCCCCGTGCATCGAACCATGTGCCTGGTCTTGTGAGCACATGGGGCAGTGCTCATTGCCATGCGGAGCACCTTGCGATCGTCTGCCATGTG
This sequence comes from Triangularia setosa, assembly GCA_033296915.1. NCBI lineage: Eukaryota > Fungi > Ascomycota > Sordariomycetes > Sordariales > Podosporaceae > Triangularia > Triangularia setosa. Next base: position 46,982 of record MU866289.1, on the reverse strand, counting down.
AGAAAAGATGCCCGCTTCTATTGAGGTGTAACCACCAGTGTCCAAGCTTTTGCGGAGAGCTCTGCCCCGACCACTTATGTCAATTGTGCTGCAATACTGTGGTCAAGGAGGCTCGCGTTGATCTTCTTGAGCTCAAAGCATATGCAGAAATTGACCTCAACGAATCCCCAATTGCTGTGTTGGGCTGTGGTCACTTCTTCACAGGTGAAACACTGGACGGCATGTTATTCATGAACGATGTCTACATGGCCGATCCCCGCGGTGGATACAGCGGGTTACGCGATGTGTCTGGTACCATGTCAGAATCGTTCCCTTCATGCCCTGACTGCCGAGTCCCCATTCGCCAGTTCTCCACCAGGCGTTACAACCGTGTTGTCAACAGGGCCGTCATGGACGAAACAGTTAAAAGGTTCTTGATGGATGGCACTCAACGACTTCGGGAGCTCGAGAAACTATGGGCCAAGGCCCGCAAAGACCTGGCTAAATCGAGGGAAGACGTTGCGAAGATGACAAGGAATGGCTCTGAAGTGACGTTCAGGAAGAGATACTCGTCGCTTGCTAGCATTCATGGTGCCGTTAAACAGCTGAAGCGGGATATGGAGGCCGAGCATCAGCCAGCCAAGAAGCTCTTCGACGCAATCGTTACTTTTCAACGGACTCAACAGGATCCTTCTTTGGAAGAACAGATGCTTGGACTTACTCTTAGCAACGTAAGCCGTGGTTCCCCCACCAATCCACCACCACCCGTGTACAACACACATATTACCGTAGAGGCAGAGGCTTTGTTTCTGCAGGTCAGTGAGACGGTGCTTCATGATAGGTTGTCCCTTGTCGGTCAGAATGAAGGGCTAAGAGCTTTGGTGAACCGTTCCGCTCTGGAAAAGGATGTGATGGAGTTCTTCAAGGCTTGTCTACGTGTCATTACTGCGACACAGCAGGAAAAACTCCCTCGACTGGCGATCAGGCTTAGCCTAGCCTACGCCCGAATTGCTCAGCTGGCTGCGTGGTACCGGAGAAAACTAACCGCTTCCAATACTGGCGTTACCGAACCCCCCAAGACTGAGAACGAGAAGAAGGACAAGACACTACAGCCCGAGGACGCCACTGCCACCGCTCGCAAGCTCTTGGCCGAGGCGTTGGAGTTTTGCGAGACCTTTGGAGATGGCAAGAACTTTCGATCAGAAATCGAAGAGACCATGAAGCTTTTCGACGCCACCCGATATGAAGAGGTGACCCCGGAGGAGATTGAAGCTATCAAGCGTGCCATGGTGAGCGGACGAGGAGGCATCAGCACACATTCGGGACACTGGTATAATTGCGAAAATGGACATCCGGTAAGTGCAATCCCCTTAATCCAATGCCGGCTGGAGACCGGAAGGACGGAGTCGAGATGCTAACGAGAATGTGACAGTTTGCCATTGGCGAGTGTGGCATGCCAATGCAGTTGGCTCGCTGCCCGGAGTGTGGTGCCAGGATTGGAGGCACGAACCATAATCTTGTTGGTGGTGTGTCGCGGGCTGCAAACATGGAGTGAGAGTGACGCTAGGTAAACGTGAAACTTTTGGAAACAAACAAGCTTTCTGGATGTGCGTTGCTTTTGAGCTATCTGGATATCGTGATTAGTTTGAGATTGTCATTGAATAACTAGATCTTTTCTACCAAGTGATGATCATCATGTACTTGTACTCCAGTGTTGACTGCTTGTACACACATGCCCCTGATTGCCCCTGATTGTCCCTGCCAATGGCGGTTTTGCCCATGTGTTTTGAGAGGACATGATCCGCGGGGTTCTGATTATCCCGACATCCCATGGGCTGAAAGAGTCATGGTTACATTGATCCCCTCGAAAAAGTCAGGGGTCCATAATATTTTGTGAGGGGCTGCACGGGGCGATGATAAGCATTCCCGAGGATGACACCACAAAAACGTTCCCGCGTTTCCTTTCGCAGCTCTTGGCGCTGCATTGACAACGGCTAGCGCGCCACACTATTGGGGTCTCGGTCTTCGTAGAATGAATCCCAACGACATGGGATTTATGGTAGGCGTTTTTGACGAGCTTTAGGCAAGCTTTTGTGGGGAGGGGATCGTATATGTAGCATTCATGTCCCGCTTGGTCTCGCTGGGGCACGGGAGGTATCCCTCGTCGCCCCTTCTTTTCGGATCTCTTTGGTGGTGATGGCTCACCTGAGATGGGCTGGGCTTTCTGCCCTTTTGTTGTCTCTTGCTCCTTCGGCTACGGCTCAGGCTGGGGCTGATGTCAGTTGCCATAATAATTTGAGCAATGGGACGATTTACAAATCTGCCACGGGGGTTGAGTTCTTGGTGCTTTGTGGGGTGGACTATGGGGGAGGAGATATGAGCGCTGCACAGACCGATACGTTTGCCGGGTGCATGAATCTCTGCGCCGAAACGGCTGGCTGCGTGGATGTCTCGTACGTCGGGGTGTCGTGTTATTTGAAGAGGGCTCTCGGTCCGTTCAATCCTGCTGGGCATGTGTGGACCGGCCGGCGTGTCACTGGATCCGGCACAACAACGAGTGGTGCGCCTCCAGCGGCAACGGTCAGTTTGGTCCCAACTTCCGATCCGCCGTCTTGTGTTGAGGGGGGGAGTGATGGGACGGCGTACTTATCGGGGTCAGGCGCGGTGTACGAGATTATTTGCGGTCGGGAGTACTATGGGGGTGATCTCCAGCTGGTTTATTCGAGGACGTTTCAGGGGTGTATCGAGGCGTGCGAGAACTTGGCCGGCTGCGTTGATGTTTCGTATGTTGGGGAGGCGTGCTATACGAAGGGCTCGATTACGATATTGGTCGAGGCTGAGCATGTGTGGACGGCGAAGAAGATCCTGGAGGCGCCTGCTCAACCCAGTGTCAGTGAGAGTGCTAGTGTTTGGACGACAACTGCCTCTAGCGCTGGCCCGACGGTCCTACCGCTGACCTGCTCAGGGAGCCAGGCTTCGGCACCCACGCACACAACATCCGAGGGGAGAACTTACGAAATACTTTGCGGTGTTGATTTTGGAGGAGGAGACATTTCAGCTTCTTCCCAGGCAACCTTCAATGGCTGTCTAGACGCGTGTGATTCCGCCAGTGGTTGTATAGGAGTTGCTTACGCAGGTGATCAGTGCTACCTGAAGGGCACACTGAACCCGCCGGCAGAAGTTGCCCACGTGTGGGGTGCTCGCCTTGCCAGCGTCCAGCCTGCTACTTCCTCTACGCCAGAGGAGTCGACCGATATCGTGACCAATACATCTTTAAACAGCCCAGAGACCTCTACGATAAGCACACAATCGGAGGACAGTTCCTTGTCAATCTCGGCAACTGAAGTACCTACGGTGACCTCGAGCTGGGATGAATCCTCCGACGTGACCACGCCTACATCTGTCTCGAATGAGAACGAGTCGACGTCGAGTCAACGTGACGAGGCGGCAGCTACGTCTACCGCGAGCGCTTCCGTGAGCTCTCAACCAATAGACCTCAGTACATCGACAGCTACACCAACATTGCCTCCTACGTTCAGCTCCATGACTACCGCGTCGCTAACTACGACCACCCCTGCTTCCTGGCCACCTTCCCCTGACTGGACATCCAACTACACGTATTATGAGGCCACACTCCCCGCGTACAATTACACCAGCCAGGTCACTCCACCAGCCACCGTCCTCCCAACATCATCGAGCTGTATGCTTGATCCAGTACAAACGCCCGGGGCTGTGTTTGTAAGTATCCCGATGGGCTGGCCCCGTTATTCATCGAAGAATTCACGGTAACTAACCTACGCCTTCTCGCAGCACCTCCTAGATCCACTTGGAGCTCATATCATCAATCGCAACGGCCGCCCTGGCACACCCCTTGTGCCAGAGACAGAAGAAGAGGCACTGGCAATTCTAGAAACCATCGACGAATGGCAGCCACCGCTGTTCAGACTCGGAAGACAAGTCGGATCTTTTCATGTTCTGGAGCTCGTGGACGGTGCCAGCACCTACGAGGTCGCCTTCTCACTGGCTAGCGAGATCGTCTTCCAGTCTTCTCCTAGCACCAACCCCCTGCTGTTCACGTTCGACTGCCGCGGGAGGCTCATGGAGACAAGTGCTGGTGTTCCTCGTTACTGGCACAGCACCGATGGCGGACAGCGCACTTCTCTGGCCATTGAAGGTTCCGAGAACGCAGAGTTGCATGGCATTGTTGCGATACGACCCGAGCTTCGCAGCCCACGGCCAATCAACAACTCGGGCATCAGCTTGCGCCGGAGCTTGCAAAGTCGGGAGCTAGCGCTTCTTCCCCGGTGTCCATATGGTCCAGACGCCATTCCCGTTCCTAAGCCGGGCCGACGCCCTGAGTCTCCCAACGGCTGCGGCGCAGCGGATGCTGCTGTTGACCTGGTCCCTGACTTCAACTGGGGCGAATGCTGCAACGAGCACGACAACTGCTTCGACAACTGTGACAAGAGCTTCTGGCAATGCAACACCGAGTTCCGGGCCTGCATGCAAAATCAGTGTTGGAAGGATGCCACCGTCCGATGGCACGATGTTTGGAAGTTTCCAGCGTGTGCTGACCTGGCCGGCTTTTACTTCACCGCTGTCAGCTCGCCGATTGGGTGGATGGCTTTCAACTCGGCCAATTCTGACCGCTGCGACTGTGCCTGCGACAAGCCGACACATGCTCTGTGCCCAATCGAAAGTGGCGGCCCGAGTGGTGGGCAAGAGGTCTATCTAAGCTGCCAGAACGTGAACTTGAACGACCCAGAGAGATGTGGAGGGTGTGAATTCAAGTGCCCCGAGCATACCAAGTGCACTGGAACCCCCAACAAGTGCGAATGCGAGCAGGACCAGTGTGGCAATCTGTGCCTCGACCTCAAGTCTCATCCACAAAACTGCGGGACCTGTGGTAATGTCTGCCAGTCTGGCTATTGCTACGATGGGCGGTGCTACGAGCCTGACCCGACTACTTCACAGCCTCCTGTCCCTCCTACAACTTCGGCTACACCGACTCCAACTGGGTGCTGGGTGGGGGAGGCAATTCGAGCTGAAAATATTAAGCTGCCGGATATCTACAATCCGGAAAGTCCCGAGTACACCTACGAACGTCTTGGTCCGCAACCCGGTCTGCCTGGTGACATTTCGGTCCACGTGTTTGCCAATCAACAAAACGACTTCCATGTCAGGACGTCGGTGATCCTCTGTCCCAATGTTCAGTACGAGGTCAAGTACAGCATCCGTACCGAGGCAATTTCGCCGGCCGATTACCCTTATCCAAATGGTATTCCTGGAGTCTGGATTGGAAATTACAATGTGCCGTTCCTGACCGCGCCCAAGATCCCGCCTCTTGGGGAGTGGATCGAATATAAGCAGACCTTTTCCTACAGTGTTGGTTTTGGCGGATCTCAGGCTGTCGCTGGAGGGTTGATGTCACTGCATTTTGACTTTTATGTCCTTTTGACGAGTGCAGGGGCTGAGTATACTATGGGAGGGTTTAGTATTATGGCAACGGGTCGTCGGTAGTGACTAGGGATTGGAACAGGGAAAGGTACCTGTATGGAGACATTGTAAGCAAGTGAAATGGGCAAAATAAAAATAAAAAAGGTGTGATAACGTGCGTGATAAGCGAGCGCCGCACTTTTCGACGGGACCTGACCCTCCACCTTAAACATTCTATTTCTCAACCAAAAACTATGTCTTCTACCTCTAACGAAGCCAGAGTAATTCTGGCCGCTGAAGCTATAAAAAACCAAAAATCTAAGCAAACGAGCCGCAGCGAAGATCTACAAAGTTGACGATAGAACTATTCGCCGTCGACTTGCCGGTATACCTGCACGGCGCGATAATCCAGCCAATTCGCGCAAACTTACGGATCTAGAAGAAACGATTGTTCAATATATAATTGAACTATGTACACGCGCATTCCATCCTTGGCTTTGTTACGTGGAAGATATGGTCAACCGATTGCTGCGCGAACGTGACGCGCCCTCTGTTGGTATACGATGGGCTCACAACTTCGTCAAACGCCAGCCAGAACTTCGGACGCGTTTTACGCGTAGATATGACTACCAATGAGAAAGGCATGGATTGGATTCGGTACTTCGATTTCCACACGGCATCTCGTACGGAGGGTAAATATCGGCTGTTAATCCTTGACGGCCACGAGAGCCACCACTCCGAAGAATTCGAAACCTACTGCCAGGAGCACAACATTATTACACTATATGCCTCCGCACTCCTACCTACTTCAGCCATTGAATGTTGTTTGTTTTTCGCCGTTGAAGAAGGCGTATAGCCGCCAGATTGAGCAGTTGATGCGGATGAACATCACACACATCAGCAAATTGGAGTTCCTCTGTGCCTTCCGCGAAACCTTCTTCGCCTCTATGACGGAGAAGAATATACAGGATTGAAGCCGTGAGGCAATTTGTTAAATGCAAAGCTAGAAGAGAGGAGTGGTTTGTTCAACTGGCATTTGTTGTCCTGTGCGCGTGTTAGAATCAGGCTTGCTTCAGCCAAGGGAACAGTAGGCATGTAAAAAGAATTGTTTGATTCTGGGACAAACACCCAAGCGGTTCAGAAGCATGGCATTATGGACTGAACTGGATGAAATGGATCAGGCATACTCGAGACCCCTCACAGTAAAACTCCTTGTCATGCCAGACTGCGCAGTTGAGCGACGAGCGGCAGTTGCTCTTCAAGTCATCGACAAAGTGGCATTTTCCACTTGGGCTCGGAAAACTGTCTTGAATGAAGATGGTGGCAATGGGTGGGTCTTCCTTATCATGATGCGGTTTGATGAGAATTCGGGGCTGTTGGATCACCGATACCCGACTTTTGGTCGTATAGGAGTTACCCCGACAGCCCGAACATTATTTTCTTTTCATGGTGCAGAGGTACCGCCTGCCCAGCGGTTTTCGCCCCTTTTCTCCACCTGCAACCAGATCTTTTCTATTGTACCTGTAACTACCCTTATCAATTATACCCTGAGCCCAATACAAACCCACGAGACAAGCAGCTTTGATTGTAGAATCTTGCAACAGCTGACTGGCTTGTAGGCAGAAATACTTGCGCCCCCTGGCTCAGACATCTTCCTTGCGAATCGTTGCATTGATTACCTCGATCTGGAGCCCCTTAGGCACCTCGGCCGAGGTGGGGCAGTGGCCAGTGGGCGCCCACACCCAGCATAGTTCTCGAGCGTCCCTTACGATGACAGCCTGGCCTTCAACAGCTGTTACCCTCAGTGGTCGAGAAACATGAATAATTTTGATGTAAAAGTAAAGGTCCTTATTATTTTCGAGCCTGTCGCTATCCTGGAGAGCCTGTCAGTAGCCGTCAATAACCATCCCATCCGGGTTACATACCACAGTCGATAACCCTGAAATGTTGTCAAGGGGTTCCAGCTTGTTTGTGCCCAGTGTCGATTCCCAAGAACGGACGTTAAGAGGCTGGACACAAGTGTGAATCGGAATCCTAAACTTGCTTACCATGTCCAGCCCACGGGATCGCTCGACCTTGATCTTAAAATCAATGTCACCCAGGCAGTTCAAAGCAAGATCCGCACCAATACAAACAGACATACGCTTCCTCCCCTTCGACTCCGCTTCGAATGTTGAGCTCTGTTCCCAGGCACGCCACAACTCGGTGTAAATCTCGAACAAACTCCGGCAATCAACCCCAATGAGGTCCGATCTCGAGAACTGAGAAAGAGTTAAATCACTCATCTGCCCAATCTCTGCCCCCGCGTCTGGGCTCTCGCTAATAAGACTAGACCGTATTTGGGCGGCTGTATTGTCCCCGATCGCACAGTCGCACTTCTGCTGGCTGCCGACCCTCGTGCGTTGGTTTTCGGTTTGTTCTGTAGCTGTTACGGGCCTCTCGGAGGCAGGGGTAGGATGGCGCGCCTGCGGTGAAGGCTCGTGTAAGGCTATGGTATCTCACCCGTGTAAGCCGATGGATAGTCCGTTTTTAAAACGCTTCACTCACCTTCCTGGAAACGGGTAGCTCGCAAAACTAGCCCATCCACATCATCTCGCCACTTGAGCAACGTAATATCTACAGCGTCAGGTCAGCAAATGGCAACCTGCTACGAGACAAAAAGATGACCTCACCAAGAAGAAACCTGTTCGCGAGGGCCATGTCTTTACGGAGCAGAATATTGTAATAATGGTGCCAATACCCGTCTTTGTCGAGGTCCGCCTGGTTAAGCCACTGAAACGCTGCTCTCTGCACCATTTCGTATCTTGAGATACTGCTCCATTCAGAAAAGCGGCAGTATTTGGCCAGCCGAACTATGCCTGCAATGGTAACCTTGGAGGTATCAAAGGGACTTTCGTCGTCAGAGTATCGGCCTGTAGCGGTTAATCGAACAAGCGGCTCAGGATTGTGTTTGGTGGGAACGTTCGTTCGCTCTTGTACCGCATAAAGCGTCTCCCATGCGACTTTCTCCCCCGGTTGTGAGATAATATCGCGAAGCTCCATTCTGTATCTTAGCAGGGTGGTGTGTGTCGTTGAGCAACGTCGAGCGCATTCTGGATCGGCCGACGTTGAGACGAAATTGCGGGGCTGCGGATAGGCGCCTGTTGTGGTCCAACCAGAGAGCTTCGACGCCTTACTTCGGGGATCCCCTGGCTCATGTGTCTCAGAGGGCCAGGCCGCCGCTATACGGATTATAGGCAGGCAAGGCAAAAGCTGTTGTGTAATTTCTGAACACCATGCAGACAGGGAAATATCTTTGTTCTTTATTATGAAAGGCGGGCGCTGTCTCCTCTGAAAGAAAACACTGCCAATTGGAGTGGTATGAAGCCATATGAGTAGGACTAACCAGAAAGCCCGGGAGGTGCCCCTGCCATAAAAAATTGCAAGAAAAGTGACTTCAAATGTAGCGAATTACATGATCCCGCTTTATTCATCGCTTGCCCAATGAATTGCTTGGATCTTGGTCACTATCTCGTCCAACCCTTCGATACAACGATATCCAACCCTTTATAATTTCTCTGATAGATAATACAAGAAGGCTAGGTAGATACAAAGCAAACGCAAGCTCTTAACACGTATCTTCCACCGACTCCACCTCAGGAAAAAACAGCCACACCAAGGAAACAACCAACCCTGTCCCCGCTCCCTCGCTCATCAGAGCTTTATTTCTACTTCACTCTCGGCGTCATATCCCTCACAAGATACATCTCCCCATACACATCCGCCGCGCTGATAAAAACGCCTAGCCCCCTCATCACCCTTTCCCCAACATTCTCCCCTTCCAACTCTCTCGATGCACTTTCCAGCATTCTTCTTTCAAACCCAGCGATGCCCATCATTTCCTTTTTGATCTTTTCCTTGGTATCGCACCCCTCAAACTCGGGGAAATTCACACAGTTGGTGTTATCCTCCTGTTTGTCCCGCTCCAAACTGCCCAGGTCGTTGTAGACCCTACACAGCGCCGCCAGATGGCGAGCGATAGAGGAGAAGAGGTAGTGAATTTTCGGGGATAGGGTCCAAGAGGAGAGGAGGCAGAGGAAGAGGGAGATGGCGAGGGGGCCGGCGGTGTGGGACGAGGCTGTGGTGTGGATCCATTCGTATAAAGGGGAGGATGGGGTGGCGAGGGTTTTGTGATGACTGGTGGGCGGTTGGAGGGAGAGGGTGTGGTTAGATTGGAGCTGGGTGAGGTGGGAGGAGAGGTAGGATTTTAAGGCAAGGCGGAGGTGGGATTGTAAGAGGGGAGGGGCAGTATGAACGTAAGGGCGGGAGAGGAGGTTGCTGAGGAACGTGGAGACGGTTGTTTTGATGGGCGTAGGAAGGTCAGGGGTGGTGAAAAGGGGGCCGAGAATGGGGATGGAGCCCAGGAGGGATGGGGTGGGCGTGGGCTGGGGATCGAAAAGGGTGTCGAGTTCGGAGTTGAGCTTTGTGATGGCTTCTTGGGGCAGCTGGGAGACCGAGGTTTCGATGAACTCATCTACTTGGTAGGCTAGGGCCGAGATGACCATCATTTCGAGGAGAATGTGGGAGCCGAGGGGGCGGCCGTGGAGATCGTTGCCTGCGACCCAGGTGAAGGGGATGTAGGCGAGGTGCTTTTCTTTGGTGGGGGTCCGGCCGGGAAACACTTCGAGGCAACGGTCGCGGAGGCGGGAGATAAAGAGCGCGCTCTCGATGAGGCAGATGTCGGTTCGGGCGGGGGTGACCGTGGAGAACATGGGGAGCTGGCGGAAGAGTTTAGCTGATTGGAGTGTCGCTTCGAGGTTTGGAGGGACGAGCTCTTGCAGGCGAGGCGGGGAGGGGAGGATGGTGCACTTCAATGCGGAGAGAAGAAAGGCTTGAGAGAGGGTGCGAGAGCCGTAGGTAACCTTTTCGATCCAAAGATGTTCAGGCTCGAGGTCACAGTTGAGATATGGTCGAAGGAATCCTCTTGCACGCTCGAGGGAGGCAGTTATGTGGGAGAGTATTGGGTTAACGGTAGGGAGGGAGGCAATTCGGTTGATGGCAATGACAGCATAGGCTGTTTCTTCGCGTGTTCCCTCCCAGGATCCATCGTCTCGCTGAAACAGTACGAGATGGCCCATGATTTGGTGCACGACAGTAAGGGCATCCAGAACTAGCCCAAGGGGCAGCGCCGGAAGAACACCTCGACCCCAACAATCTAATGCACTCATGAGCCCCTGAGTCATCAACATCAGTGGGTAATACGGTGAGAGATGCTGGTATTTTTTGAGTTAGCATTTCTGTTCTTCTCGAGTCTCTGGAAATTACACTTACCCATTTGTCTCTGATACCTATAGGGTCCGTATTCCATTTGCTACACAGGTATCTCAATGCCATCTCAATAATGTCAACATGCTGACTGGCATCTGGACTTGCAGATAATGCCGTCAAGCAATTGCAGTTGGTGGTGATGCTAGCATCTCTCTCGCCGGCATATGTTCTGAAGTGGACTTCCTTGGTCTTTCTGTCAACCAGAGTGACCAACTTGGACGCAGGTGTCGAAAGTCCTATCAGGTTCAAAGCCGTGATACCCTTGGCGGTATCGTCTGCATCCAGTTCCATTCCCTCAGCTACTCCAGTGTTAGCGAGAGGTCATCGCTCTGCGTGGTCTGTGATACTTACCAAACCCAATGAAACCGGATCCAGCCTCAAAGGCCTCTGTAAGAGTCTGTCCAATCCTCCCCAGATTGCTGACTCCCAAGTCATCCTGAGTAAACCCGTTTTCCAACAAAGTGGCGGTGACCCAAGTATACTCAAAGTACGTGGAAGGGAAAGCACTGGGTACACCACCACTGCCATGCCCAGCACCATAAAGGACTACATGATCAAGATAGGCCTCAGCCTCATCGTCCCATGTCGAACAGTTCATAAGATATGCAGCGGTCGACGCAGGGGAGGCCATCATGCTCCCCATCTGCTTGTGCTGGCCGAGACGGTCAAAGTCGATCTCTCCAATGAAGGCTTCGAGTGAGTGTAGCAAGGTAGACTTGTGTCCCTCGTACAGCTTGTCCAGTCTGACTCGTGCCATCTTCAACGCCCGTATCTTTTCCAAAGTTGAGCGTGCTGGAAATTCTAGGTTGATTCCTTCTTCTGTGAGAAGGTGGAGAAGCTTGGGCAGTAGCATTTCAAATCCCACAGGCAGGGTGGTTGAAGCGTCCAGGTTTAAGCCTCTTAGCCTTTGGTCCAAAAACCGAGTTGCTCGTGTAATCCGGCCATCAAGGTCGGCAGTGAGTTCTGGAGTATTGGATCCTCGACGATGCGTACAGAGGGTAAGAATGGCAGCTGCCGAGTTGAGGATGACGTCTGTCTCAGTGCCATGTCCGATCCATCCGCCTTCCGCATCTTGGTGATCGAGGAGCAAAGTAAAGCTAGATGGGAAGAGCCACACTGTTTGGTCGCCAACAACCTTGCTGATCATTGAGATCCATGCCGTGTCATAGATCGAGCAGGTCATCGACCCAATACCGTAGTGGGGATGATGACCTCTGGCGAGACCCTCAATGAGCTCTGCTGCCGCGTCAATAAGCATAGTGGTAGTCGATTTTCTGTAAGAGAAATAGGGACGCCGGACTCGCAAGATCCAAGAACACTCGCAGGGAAGTCTACATGTACATAACCGCTACTGCCGCGGTGATAACACGGCCATGATGACCGCATTTGATAGTGCTACATCGAGGCAGAATCACATCTCTTCCCTCCAGGCTACTCTCACATTGCAAAACGACATGTGGGCTGACTCGAGGTGGGTCGGAAGCGGCGCGAGTCACAATGAAGACGAAGCCATCGCACTCGCGGTTCGTGCTACCCCAAACCGAGACATGCCGAGGCGCCCCAATAGCCCAGGGGCTGCGCAGGTACTCCAACGACGAAGTCAGAACAAGGAAGTAAGCGGAGGATCATACGTAAGGCTAACACACGGCATGATTGCTGCTTTGCCGCTTAGAGTCACATCCCATCATACCCACCGGACTAAGCCAAGCCACTTAAGATGCGTATCTTGTCTGGTGAACAAAAGACCGGTTTGTCACCAACTAAGACGCCCTACAAAGCCACCGGGTACCTTTTTTCTCACTCCCGTCCAGTCACATGCACCCTGTACGGCACAGTTGTGGTACTGGTACATCAAAAGCTCCACTCGGCACCTCTTGATTCCAACAATCATGCTGCTTCACCGAACCCTGACGCTAAGTGCAAGAGCTCTCGAGTCATCATGGCCTTGTTTCTGGAGCTACTGGAGAACGCTCCCGCAGGGAGCGGACGAGCCATCGTCGTCTTCATCACCATTGTTTTCATTCTAAACATACTTTTCTTGAGCACCAAGTACCGTACTGTGTCTGGTTCGCCGGTTGCTGGACAGAAGTGGTGGTTTGAGCCCCTGGTCATTACAAGATATCGATTTCTTCTCAACGGCTGGGCTGTTACCAGGGCGGGTTGGGATCAGGTAAGAAAGGTCCATGACCAGTCTCTTCTGTCAGTGTGCTGACCATGCTTCTTTTCTTAGTATGGCGATCGCATCTTCACCATTGCGCGTCCTGACTCAACTATCACGGTGGTCCCACCACAGTATCTAGATGAGCTTCAAAATCTGCCAGATACCAAGCTCAACGGAATCCAAGCGCTTGCCGAGGTATGTCTTTTCGCCCTCACCGCTTGGAACTGCAAAATCGAGACTAACCCATGCTCATAGGATATGGGCGATCAATACAGTGGAATCTCAATCCTCAAGGGCACCCATCTTACTTTCAATGTTGTTCGGAACAAGCTCACTCCCAGAATGGGTGCCATCATCCCTCCACTAATGGAAGAGCTAGAGCATGCCATGAAGGCAGAGCTACCGGCCTCCAAGGAGTGGGTGGCCGTTGACCTCGGAATGATCTTCACCCGTATCATATCGAGATTGACAACGCGTGTGTGGGTGGGCAAAGAACTAAGCCGGAATAACACCTGGCACACTGACAATATCTGGACAACTGAGAATATCTTTATCACAGCACTCTTGCTCAGGTTTGTACCGCCTGTGCTGCACCCGGTTTTAGGGGCGTGTCTGCCCACCCGCAGGCGCATCCGCGAAGGTATCCGAAAGGTTCAGTCATACCTTGTGCCACTTATCGAGGAGAGGCGACGGCGTCAGGCCCAGCATGGTGCGGCGTTGGAACCAGAGGAAGACGTTCTGCAGTGGCTGATGGATGGCGCAAGCGAGGAGGAATCGCCGGCCGAGAACCTGGCAGAGCGCTACGTGTACTCGGTGATTGGGTCACTATACACGGTCTCGGGTGCCTTGACAGACTGTCTCTTTGATCTCGCCGAGCATCCCGAGTACGTCGAGCCGTTGCGCCAAGAGCTCAGGCAAACGTTGGCCGAGAGTAGAGGGCAGTGGGAAAGGGGCACAGCGTCCAAGCTCTTGAAGATGGATAGCTTCATGAAAGAGTCGCTGCGGACGAACGCACCGAGCCCCTTCAGCCAGAAGCGGATCGTCAAAGAGGAGCTTACGCTATCGGATGGAGCAAAGTTGCCGTCTGGGGCGTACATCTGCATGATCGATCAATCGGCGATCGGGAGGGGGCCGGACAAGTTTGACGGCTTCCGGTACGCAGGGCTACGGCAGGACCCCGGCTTCATGACCAAGTACCAGTACACGTCGACGGACCGCGATCATTTGACGTTTGGGCATGGCAGACTCGCCTGCCCTGGTAGGTTCGTGGCGTCTCTGGAAATGAAGATGGTGCTTGCGGCTATGCTGGAACGGTACGAGATCAGCTTTCATGTGAGTGGTCAGGGGGGTGTTCGGCCGAAGAAGATACAGGTGTTAGAGCTGGCGTTCCATAATCCGGCGACCCGTGTTTACTTGAGACAGAAGTAGAGGTGGGTTAGTTAGCGTGTATCTGTTGATGGCATGGGCCCCAAAGCCGAGACATCCGTAGCTGGAGGCCAGCAACAATAAACACATGTACCTGGTGTCTGCGGTCCGGTCCTAGTGGCCCAGAAGTCCCGTGTCGTGCCGTGCCGCAATCACGCACGCCCGGCAGTGCGACCGGGCATTTTTGTGACTGAGTTCGCTGCTGCTGCCTTGCCTTGTGTAGATTGGATGGAGCCCTGTAAACGACCAACAAATTGAACGCGGGTGCCAATGCCACCGTAGAGAACACAGTGCAATGCAGGGAGCCCTGGCTGACGTTACACACAGTCTTCAGCGAGGAATACCCGCCGACTGGACAGCTGCTGCCACTCATCAGTGTCCCGCCCCTCCATTGTCACTGAGGAATTCGAATTGAAAGCTTCACTGCTCCTCCTTGACTAAACGACAAACAGTACTTGTTCATGTTGAACGTTCTATCTCTCCGCCGAGTGTTCTGTCCCTATTCCTACCAATCCTGTACACATCACCATGGATTCCCGACACGACTTCATTATTGTCGGCGGCGGAACCTCTGGGCTCGTCGTTGCGGCCCGCCTTACAGAGGATCCGAAGACCTCGGTTCTTGTAGTCGAAGCCGGAGCTGAGCACACCAACGACCCGCGCATTCGAACACCCGCCTTTTGGCTCTCTGTTCTGGGGTCACCTGACTTTGACTGGGACTACAAGACTGTCCCTCAGGTATGAACACGCCCATGATCCATGCCGTCAGCAGCCACTAACAACCACCCAGAAAGGACTTGACGGCAAAGTCATACCCTTGTCCCAGGGCAAGCTCATCGGTGGCTCGAGTGCCATCAATGGCCTAGCATTTGTGGCCAATTCCAAAGTTGCCGTCGACGCCTGGGCCAGCTTTGGCAACCCAGGCTGGGACTGGGACACCTTGGGCCCCTACTACAAAAAGTTTCATACTCTGTCACGTCCATCCACCACCGCCGGCAGACACTTGCGCCTTTCTTATGTCGACGAAAATGTCCGCGGCTGCGATGGCCCGATCCAGGCATCCTTCCCTGAAGAGTCCAGCGATCCTCTTCCATCCGCCTGGGTTGACACAATCAGTGCCCTGGGCTTCCCCGCCTCTGGAGATCCCTTCAGTGGAAAATTCTCTGGCGGCTACATCAACGCATTGAGCGTGGATCCTGTATCACGCACACGCAGTGATGCGGCGACGGCATATTTCGAGCCTGCCAAGTCCCGCCCCAATCTCCATGTGGTGACTGGTGCTCTTGCAGAGAAGATTATCTTCGACACCACTGGAGCGGTTCCGAAGGCCGTTGGGGTCCAGATTCAAAAAGACGGTGCGACAGTCACTCTCAATGCCGACAAAGAGGTGATCTTGGCCGCTGGCGTTTTCGGATCACCGAAGCTCCTGGAGCTTTCGGGCGTTGGGAACAAAGAGCTGCTCGAGAAGCTTAAGATCCCAGTAATTGTGGACAACCCTAACGTGGGTGAGAATCTGCAAGACCATCCCGTCTCCAGTGTCAGCTTCGAAGTGGAGGATGGTGTCAAGACCATTGACGCTCTGACTCGCCAGGATCCTGAAGCCGTCGGTGCGGCCATGCAAGAATACATCACTAACAAGTCGGGTCCCTTTGCTGTGGGGAACTTCACGGGTTCGCTACTGCCCGTTGCCGACTTTGTCGGACCTGACGGCAAGTCAACACTGGACCAAGTTGTGAAGCAGATAACAGCTTCTAACCCCAAGCCAACCTCTGGTGACTTCACGCCGCATCATACCTCCTTTGTCCACTCGCTCCTCGCAAACCCAGCAGAAGGAGCAGGAAATCTTTTCATGTATGCGGCTTGCGCCAATGTTAATCCTGCCAACGTGGGAGCCGACATTATTGTCAAGGAGGCAGCTCCAGCCAACTTTGTCACAATATGTGCTGCGCTGTGCTACCCGCTCTCACGTGGCAGCGCCCATATCACATCCTCCAACCCAACGGACAAGTCGGTCATTGACCCACGATATCTTGAACACCCTCTGGATCTCGAAGTTCAGGCTCGTCTGCTGCGATATGCAGAGACCATTGTGCGCGCTGAACCCCTCAGCAAATACATCAAGCGAAATGGACGCCGGAACGCGGGGGCTCCAGCGGACCTCAGTGATCTCAACGTGGCAAAGCAATATTCCAGACTGTCGGCGCTCAGTTGTTGGCATCCCACAAGCACCTGTGCTATGCTGCCTCGTGAGCGGGGAGGCGTTGTGGATGCTCAGCTGCATGTGCACGGCGTGGAAGGTCTTTGCATTGTCGATTCCAGCATCATTCCACTAGCCACTCGGGGCAATACCCAGACGACGGTGTATGCGGTTGCAGAGAGAGCCGCCGACCTTATCAAGCAGGAATACGGTATTGGAAACTGATGTGCTCCAGCACATCTGCAAGTGGCTTCTTGGCTGTAGCGATATCAATGCAAGGTGGACTTCTAGAACTATTTTTGCACCATTTTTGATACAATACTAGGTAAATTTGACACTGAGCTCTCCCAAGCATTGCCTTTTCGAGATCTAGACACCTCATGGAAGACACATGGATTTTGAGAACCTACCGGCCGGAGAAAAGTCACAGCGAGATCATTCGGGTCTATCTTGACCGAATTTGTCATTCTGGAACCAGACGGCACGGACACACCGCGGACTGGGCTTCCCGATCCCGTACTGTGTAACACACCAACATTAATATCACCCACACACAAGTTATTGGACACTGTTGGTGTCGAGTTGCAGCGCACACAATCACTGAACCACGAGTGACACTGGTTGTTCTCTGCGACTGTCGTTGTTACTATCAGCTGCGCCACATCACTGCTTGATTGTATTGATTGCAAATTCATCATTGACAATGCATTGGCAGAGTAGGGAAGAATATCACCCAGTGCGACAGTGGGAAAAGTCCGACCTCTCTTCAGATCAATCCCACATTCTCTTACTGCCGTCAACTTTTTTTCAGTGTGACGCTGTGATTGGCCGTGCATTCTCTTGCGTTTCTCTTGCTGGGAGAAAGACAGACGGAGGGAGAGGTTAGTAGCATTGGAGGAACTTTTTCCACATTCCACTTTCCACTGGCAATTCTTGCCCCCACCCCCTTTTTCTTTTGGTAACTTTTGAATCTCTTTTGAATGGGCCATTTTTCACGGTTCTACTTTTAACCTGACCTTGCCACACAGTTTTGTTTTCTTTCTCCGAGCTTTCCGGTGAATGTAGAGAAAGATAGCACAGCCTTCCATCATCATCATTATTATCATCATCCACGCACAGTGTTGGCAAGCCATCCGCCCCCGACATCCTTTAGAAAAAAAGACTGCCTGGGTGTGACTCGACAGGATCAGCAGGATGGAGGCACCAGATGGCACGCCGATTGATTTTACCAAGATACCGGCGCTCGCGCCGCCCGAAGGACAGACGTCCAACTTTGACAACCCGTCAACGGACCATGGACCTGCGTACATCGCTGTGGCGTCGGTGTTTATGGCACTGACGGTGTTTTTTGCGGGGGTGAGGTTTTGGGCGAGGTTCTTTGTGCAGAGGAAGCCTTGGTGGGATGATTGTGAGTTTCAATTCTGTTTGTCATGTGGCCGCAAATGCTTGATGCTGGCTGGCAGTTGCTGACTGGAACCGGGGGGGTAGTGTTTATCTTTTTGGCTTTGGTGAGTGGTTTGGACCGCTGAGATCATACTTGTGATGCGATGGATGGATGGGTGAACTGACTAACATTAATGTGTGATAGCTCTGCCAAGGTGCCTATGTTGGCCTGGCTATCTGGCGTGAGTTTGATATCTTTTGTGACAAGACGGGTTTGCCTCCGGTTGCTAACACTCTACCGACACAGTCTCCCTCCATGGCGTGGGCAGGCACATGTGGGATGTCTCTGTCGCCGGCGTCATGAGGCTGATTGAACCTGGTCGTGCCATTGGAGATGTCACCGAGCCTGCCATCGGCTTCACCAAGCTCGGTCTCTTGCTCTTCTACTACAAGCTCTTTGCGGTAAATGACCTCACCAGGATCGGCTCGGTGGTTGGCATCGCCGTCGTGGTGCCCCTGTACACCGCGCTCTTCTTTGTGTTTGTCTTCATGGACGAGGCGGCAGCGTGGAGGGCGAACAAGGCCATGGCTGTCTTTAACATCGTGACCGACTTTTACCTTCTCGTACTCCCCCTGACGGCTGTGGTGTGGCTGCGTATGGAACGCAAGAAGAAAATTGGTCTTGTTGTTATTTTCTCTAGTGGTTTCCTGTATGTTGCCCTGTATCAACCTATCTGTCGTGAGTTTTGTTGCTGACCTCAAAATCACAGTGCCTGCATCCTGAGCATTGTCGGTGCGGTTTACCGCTTCCGAGCGGCCGACGACCCTGATTTTACCTGGGTTCTCTCCAACGTCTACCTCGTCAAGTAAATTTGCCCCTGGCCATCCATCCCATTCTCAGCAAAGCTAACCACTCACCCCCCCTTGTTTAGCACAATCGAATGCTGCGTCGGCATCATCTGCGGCTGCGTCCCCTTCCTCCCCGCCCTCGCCAAGAAATCCCCCATTACCGCTGACTGGATGATCTCCCTCAAATCCCTCCGCGACCGCATCCTCTCCGCCGGCTCCCGCGGGTCGAGGGGGAACCGATCCCACCCCTCCGCCAACGAGTACGCTTACTATGGCAATTCTAAAGACCGCAATGCCAGCGGCGAGATCGATCCCGAACTTGGCGGGACAGCGGCACTGCGACCCCCGACGGGGAAGAGCAGCAGCAAGAATACAACGCAGGAGGTGGGATTGGATACGATTGATGTGATTGACTCTATGCCAGGACTGTACGGGGATGAGAGGAGCAAGAAGAATGCAAAAATTAGGGGGGATACGCTGAGGTTGGATCCGACGTTGCAGACGCAGACGGAGACGAGGGTGGGCAGCGGTGGGGATGGTGGGTTGGGGGTAGCGGCGGGGGGGATTGAAGTGAAGAAGGGGTATGCTATTACTGAGGAGAGGTGATTTCTTGAGTTGGCATTGAGGGGTTATGGTCGATTTGGATATGCAAGCGGTTTTGTGTGGAATGGGACTTAGCACTTACTATGGAGATCGCTAGAGTATGTGATCGTTTGACTGCTTCTCGTCTCCGAGCAGTCGCTGCTCATGAGGCAAAAGAAAACGCCGACGTCACTTTCCACAACTCCACTCAAGCCCTTGGTCAAGAATCTATAACTGGTTATAAAATCGACGTTTAGCTCCTAATTCCTGACCATATTTGCCCCCGTGGCGCATTGGCAAACTGGAACGACACAATACCTGTCAAAACACCACAGACAAGAAAGGATACCAACAACAGCCGGAGCCGGGCGGATCAAAAAGCAATGACGACCCACATCCACTGCACGTCCCCGAGCGTTCTGTATATTGCTTACCGCCCCCCCCTCAATCACCGCGCATTTCCCTCTCTCCTTGCCCAAACTCTTAACCGTGATTCCCGGGCGTCTAAGCCGCCATGTGGCACAGCACACAAACCGGAACCCGTTGCCCGCTCCCCGAGAGGGTTTCGGTGGCCTTGGGATCTGATATACCTATACAAGTACAATCCCAATGCGCCACCAAACGGTCCGACTGCCCTTGAAATGGCGAAACGCGTGGCAACCCCCCCTGGCAGAGCGGGAGTGGCGCCCTAGCTGCCGGGGAGATCTGCGCCTGCGAAGGGGGTAAGCCCTATGGGGCATGGTTGTTAAGTGGACGGTTCAGGGCCACTGTGCCGTTGAAACGTTGCGCTGGATGCTACCAAGCTGGCGGGTTGGGAGACTGGTACCAATATGCGCTCTCCGGTCGGGGTTACATGTTGCGACGGGGAGTTGGGATGCTGGTTGGTGATGAGGATTAGTAGAAAGGGGGGTTTTGTGATAGAATGGTGACAGTGGGGGATAGACCAAACGTTTAACAGAGGGAGCACACCGGTGTTTTGAACCAACGTTTGAAGCTTCGCCAGTACCACATCGGCGCATTCTTACAGTCTCACTATTTGTCGTTGTTTTCGTTGGGCCGTATACCCTGGTGAGCGTATTGCCCGTGGCTGCGCAGCCGGTGGTAGATATCCAACGGTTCCTTGACATACAATCCGGAAACATCCTGGAGGCGTAGCATGGGTTCCTGTGGCGCCGATGGTCCCAAGTACCGTGACTCTTGCTGCCTGTAGTTCATGTGCCGTAGGCACCTACATGTGAAGTTAGGCACACTGATCGATTCCAGAATCCTTTCAGCCACTCGCATCTACATCACGGGTTTGGTTGGGTCATTTGTATGAGCTGGTTCCTTAAATGGACGGCAGCGTTCTCCATTCGTCCGTGGGCTTTCAGTTGGTGATGGGCTGGGTGACGCTGAGGCGGCGCAAGACAGCTGTTGCTACGGCATCTCATGGCTTAGTTCTGTCACAGGTGACACGGTGACTTTGTTGAAAGAAGGCACGGGGAGGAACGGCAGATAGGCAACGAGCAAGCTGGCAGACTCGTTGTTTGACATTGGTTGGATAACAGTGGTTGAATTCGGTTCTTTTGTGAGTCGGGTTTCGTGTAAATCGGATGTTGGAGATCTCTACCATCATCAGACGACTCAAATCGGTGCCAAATATTGGGTAGATTATTCACTTCACTTCGTCTTTCTTCTCCCGTGAAGGGCATTTGCTGTAATCCCCGCTGCGTCTTTGTTAACCCTATCAATCACCATTACTCAGCATCATGTCCGTTCTTGGACTCGTTGCGCTTTCCCAGGTGGCAGTTCTTGCTGCACTCGTAAGTATCTCCACACTTTTCAGGAGGGATAGGCGACTAAACAGTCCTCGATAGTGCTTTCTTGTCGGCCGAGCGTTGTATAATGCTTTCTTTCACCCACTAGCCGGGTTCCCGGGACCACGGCTCTGGGCCTCGTCTCGCCTACCATATGCCACAAACCTCATTCGGGGGCGGCTACATCAGCGCCTGAAGCAACTGCACGATAAGTATGGGCCAGTCGTACGAATAGCCCCAGATGAACTGTCCTTCACCGTGGATGCGGCCTGGCATGACATTTACTGTGGCGGCTTTGGCAACAAGGGCTTCCCCAAGCACAGCGCGTACCGCAACGCCCAGACGTTTGTCTCTCTGTTTGACGCTGACGACGAAAACCACACCCGTCTTCGCAACCTTCTTGGAAAGGAGTTCTTCTCGCTGAATTCGGCTCGACGCCAGGAACGCATCGTCCAGGAGTACACCACGCTGATGATCCACCAGCTGCGCAAACAGTACGTCGAAGCCAACTGCCCGGCAGACATGCGCGAGTGGTACAATTTCCTAACCTTTGACGTCGCCGCCCGTGTAACTCTCAGCGAGGATTTTGGCTGTCTCGAGAAACGAACCTATCACCCCTGGATTGAGATGGTTCTAACGCACTTCAAACTGTCAGCCCTGCTCATGATCTCGCGCTTCTACCCCCCCTCGTCCGCCTTGCTCTTCACTCTGGCTCCGGCCAAGCTTATAGAGCTAAGAGACACCTTCATCAGGCTCGTGCGGGAGAAGATTGAGCGCCGGATGAATCGCACGCTTCCACCAGATGATAACGACGACTTTGTCACGGCCGCTCTCGGCAAGGGCGCCGAAAAGGGGCTGACTCGGGACGAGCTCGAGGCGAACTGCATCTTGCTTCTTCTGGCCGGCAGCGAGACCATGACGACCTCTCTATTGGGGGCTACGCACTACTTGTGTGAGAACCCTACCGCGCTGCGTCGGCTGGCAGCCGAGGTCAGAGCGACGGCCACGTCGGAGGAGCAGCTCACCTTTGGATTCATCACCGAGAACATGCCCTATCTCAACGCCGTTCTTCGGGAGACGCAGAGGCTGTGTCCACCGGTGGCGAATGGGCCTGCTCGTGTGGTGAATAGGCCTGGTACTATGATTGCTGGGTTCCCTGTACCTGAAGGGACGGCAGTGGGTGTGACCCAGTTCGCTGCAAACCGCCACGCGTTGAACTTTGCTCGGCCCAACGACTTTACTCCTGAGAGATGGTTGTCGGTGGAGCAGGCGGCGCAGATCGACTCGAAGATTGGGGATGGTAATCTTGTCAAGGACGTTGAGCAGTATTCGGGGGATGTGCGCAGTGTTGTGCGTCCGTTTGTTGTTGGTGGCCGTGACTGCATTGGGCAGAACCTGTCTTGGGTAGAGTTTCGCGTTGTGCTTGCGAGGATGGTGTGGAATTTCGACATTGAGGTAGTTAGGGAGGAGCAGTTCCCATCCTTCGGTCAATGGACAGATCAGAAGGCCTTTGAGCTTTGGCAGAAGGAACCGTACCATGTGCGTTTGACGGAGAGGACCGGGTGTGTAGGTAATCGGGGTTCCTGTTGAACATGGTTGATAGGGTCGAGTCTTAGGACGTGTACAGAAAGAAGGACTTGCTTTTCGCGGACATTAGTAGAAGAGGTTACACCCACAAGATTTTCATACGCATATTCACTACTGTCTCTTGCAATATATATGAATAAAGTTTGCGGCGCTGGTTGAGCTGCTTTCCTTTGTTTTGCGGTTAGTTTATACTCTGTTAGGTTAACTGGTTCAGCGCCATCAGCTCAAACGCATGGTAGGTATCCAGTCCTTTTGTCTCTCGGATCAATCAATTTCACCCATAACTGTCGGGGTATCCCATCTTCAAAGCAGCCGTACGACGACTGTCAGCCCATTTCCTGAGGGCGGGACCAGGCTTGGCCCCTTCACTAGCACTGATAGGGTGCGGAAAACAGTAGCTAACCATCATCCTGAGAGCATGCAAAGGTATCAGAAATTCTGATTCAGAAGAAATATGGACGGCGATTAGACCCTGTGACATCAAGTTGGTCGCCAAAGTGGACACTCCATGTCAAAGACTTCCACTAGGTACCTAGCACTACTTCTCCCAATCTCCCCGCTAACTCAGTGAGCATTGCCATTTTTCTCATTCCCATTGCAGTTACCATGCATCTTCTCCCACACGCTCTTCCTCATCCAAATCTCCCCAATGGGACACCCCTCGTTCTCAACGCAAACCCACTCGCCGATACCATGCTCCTCGCCAGCGTGCCGCACACCTCTCCCCCCACCGCCAATAATCAGATTTCCTGGCCGGTAGTTCTCGTGGGCCTTCATGCGGCGAATCACACTGCCATGGATACGGGCATCCTCTGGAATGTCGCGGACTTCGCCACAGGGGAGGGGCCAGCGGATGGGCCTCCATGAACCGTCTTCTCGCAGGTCCATACGACGGAAAGGGAGGTACCTAACAGGGTGAGTGGTTAGCCAACATGAGCAGTAAGGGGAAAATGGTAGCTGCATACTCCATAATCTTCCACGCTAATACTGAAGTCTTGCTCAGGCCACAGTCGTACTCGAGAGAGTCATGAATACGAGCCGTATGAGCCTTGTGCATCATCTCTCGGAAGGACGAATGCTTGGGCTGGCCAGCGCCGTTATCCTCTTTCTCGCCCGACATTTTCCCTTCACCGCCACTTTCGCCGTTGGTTTGAGCAAACGAATCTCTGAAGCTAGCCTGCTGGAACAGCTTGGGCGTGCTCATACTCGAACTACGGATCATGATATTCGGAATCGGTGGGTGGGGCTCCTCGGAGGTCTCGTGGGGTGCAATTTCATCGTTGAGAGGCTGCTCCTGTCCCGCTGACGGTGGCCTGTCCTCGTGGTGATCTTCGCTGCTGTCGGAGTCATCATGGCTGTGGAGAGCTTCGACGCAGCCCATCTCGCGGACCTTTTCCTCGTCAAAGTTTAGGCCGGCCTTGATCGCCTCGTGGACCATCCAAACCAATGGGACGTGACTAGCAACCTTGGAGTCCTCGAGAGTTTCCTCCCACCCGCCACCAATGTCAGCATGGCCTCCTGAGAACCAAACTTCGTCAATGTCCTGGTGGCTTTCGTCCTCGTCGCTTTCTTCGCTTTCTGCAAAGGACTCGGCGTCTTCGAGATGGGGATGAGGCTCGATGGACACTTCGGATTTGCCGTCATTTTCGGCTGGGCGCCCCGAGGCCTCGGTCTTGTTGGTGTGTCGGGATCGTGTCGAGTGAGAGCGCCTGCGGTATGGCTCTGGATCAGTGGGGACACTCAATGTCGGCCGTCGACCTCTGTCGTCCTGGGCAGGTTTGCCTGGATGGGCGGGAGCGACAGCCGACCTTCGTCTGTACTTCTCGTGAAGATTACGGAAGCCATCCTTGACTGGGTGTCGGTGGGGCTGCTTCTTCCCGCTCTTGCTTTGGTACACCAAATCCTGCCGGAACTTGGCGCGGCGCTCATCGATACTTACGGCGTGGCGGACAACCTTTGCTGATGTGCGCGCGGTGTAAGGAAACTTGCTTCGCTGCATCCAAGCCGCCTCGAACTGAGGTACGCTGTTGACTGTGTCGAAGAGGCCGAGAAAGCGGATACGTCGGACAGGGCGGGAAAAGGTCTCACGAAAGCCTCTCATGAAGGTGTACATTTCCTTTTTCTTCTGGTTCCCTTCCGGACTGTTGTCACCCTGCCTGCTCTGCCAGTTGGAAAAGGCCTTCCATGCAAACACCACCATCTCCTCATTACCGTGCGACAGTAGTCCAACATAATCCAGCATCTCGGCCAAAAAGCGGGCAATGTACGCCCCGCGCGAGAAGCCAAAGATGTAGATTTCATCTCCCGGATTGTAGAACCTCATCAAGAACCGGTAACCCCCAACAACATGGTGGTCGAACGAGGACCCAATAGCACTGTCTTTGGCTTTCATGTACCACGACTTGATACGTGCCACCGTCCCAGTGCGTGTCAAGCTGCTCGAAACAACATAGGTGCCAATTCCAGCTTTCCCGACTCAGTCAGTACGACATGGCGTATCACAAAGTAAGCAGCTCTCATCTCACGTACGTTGATAATAATGAACTAATCGCATTGTTAGTGCCCTCAGCAGTAAACCAAATAACAGACCGGAATACTCACATTGGTCCCTAGATGTTCTGTCGAGCATTCGAAATATCTTCAAGATGTTGCTGTCGCTGTCATCGCCATGGAACTTATTGCCTGTGCCATCGAAGCACAAAACAATCTTGCTCGGCTTCCGGTGACGAGACTGGTGGTCTCTGTCTGGACCCATTGGAGTGACAGGACGGGATGGCAGGTGTGCTGAGAAAAGCTCTTCGTGCGCCTCAAGGTGGGACTCTCGATCTGGACTGGAGACCCTGACACGACTGCCCGGCCTCTCGGGCATGAGGTGCGACTTATCCATTTCTCTACAATGGGCTGACTTCATAAACCTTCCGACGCTGGGGAGGGTGACACAGGAAGTCAGTCAAGCCGGCAGTTTGCAGCAGCGAGGACCCGTGATCACATCACCGACGCTCTGGGACACACATATTGAACACAGGCATTCCCTTCTTATCAAATACCAGCCTTCGAGACCAATCCAGGACGCTAGCCTCCCACCCCTTTCTGCAAGATTCTGTCATTTACACGAGAGCTCCCCGCTCTCACGGCATCCACATTTCGCTTGACGACTCTTCGAACCTCTCAGTCTTTTCCCTGACGCGGATGTCGATCACTGTGAAAGGTGAGACAATCTGCGAGAGCAAACCTGCTGCCCTATCAAAATTGGAAGCCACAGACGCCCACGATGCCGGTTGTCGGCTAGCCAATGATTGGTTTGGGCGGCAGAAGGATGGCAGGCCGGGCATTAGCCCGTGGGTAGCGGTTCTTCACAGGCCTATCACGACTAGTTGGGTGGTTAGAATGCAGCAACCACCCCGGCCTTCAGCTGATATTGCGGACTGCGCAAGGGAGCCGGAAGAGGAAGTCAGGAGGACAAACCGCGGCGGCAACTGCGGTCTTCAAGTTAAAGCTGCGGGCTATCATTGGCTATGTTTCAGCCTCTCCATGCATCAGATCGATACTAGAGCTTTTAAAAGCCCGGCCCGCATCCTTCATTCCTCGGATCCTTCCCGGGAGGAGGAACGGTGCGTCGATCTTAGCGGATCTTAGCGGATCATAGTGTCTTGGATACCACGCTAAGCTGTAATGGACCGCGATAGTCACCCTGCAGCGGGCTGGGTAGTGTCCTGATCGACCACATCAACCCGCCCGTCCCACAACGTCACCTTCGTTCGGTAATTGGCAGATGTACAACCCTGCAGCCATCGACACGACTTTGCTTGACCGACAGTCCAACAGATTTGCTCCAACTTGCAGTCGACTGCATGCTCAAGTGGCATGGCTTGCCCAGAGGCCCCCTTATCCACCACTCACGGCCCATTACCACCCACCAGTTAGTAATGGTATTCCACAGTTCATGAGCTAAAGATTTGATGCTCACTAGCCATTCGCTATCACCGCCTGACCCAAGAGGTACCATTCCCCTGGGCGACACCTTGGTTTGCACAACAATTATCATGTCTGTAGTACATCGATATGCGGTGCTTCGTTAAGGGTCTCTTGTGCTACAAGGGTGATATCCGTGTCTGGGTCCAACCCCTTCATTCTACACTGAATTTGGCCAGCACCCGAGTGTTGTGGGCCTGGGCCCCCCTGCTCTTCGGATCAAGCCACCAGGCAAGCCCGGCGGGGTTTGTCTCACTTGAAGATTTTCTCTTTTCCAACCATTCGATCTCCCAAGACAAAAGAGTGCGCGAGAGGCGGCATGGAGGGCGCGTCGATCCAAGCTAGGGTGGCATCACACAACACAGTCTCACGAGCTCGTGGAGCTCCGACCTCCTCTATAGCAGTTTGGCATCCCTTCTTAACTGGTCTGTCTGCAGCGTCCTGTGTTTCCGTCGCTTCACCTTGCATGCCTTGCCTCCTCGACTTTGGGAGAGAAAATTTTGCTACCTATCCATCCCGGCTAATAATTTTATTGTTTCATTTTTATACCCATTATACCCATTCTTCAAGGACTCAACATGTCAGATTATCACAACGGAAACGGGCACAAGGCCTCCGACGGCACACGAGTTGTCGGCCTCAATGGCTCGAGTTCGAGCCAAGGTAGCTCATCTACCCATCAATCACGTGAGGGGATGGAATTACTCGCCAGTCAAGCAAAGCCAAAGCCTACTCCTCTTGATCTCAAGCCCACTGGTGCAAACAAGGATGGTGTTGCCAATGCTTTTGAGCGGTATGGTCAGATAATTCATTCATCAGTTGTGCCATTGCCAAATCAGCATGGCGCCGACACATTCAGCCAAGCCAAGAAATGGGGGAAGCTGAAAGATGACGTGAAGCGGTTGCGACTTGCCGGCAAGTTTACTGTGACGATGTGAACTATGGCCATGCACACTTGCTGAAATCATACACAGACTACAAGACCCTCCTTGGTGTGATCAAGGCCAAGATCAAGGGCGAGAAGATCAAGGATGACAAGACAATGGCCATGGAAAAGGTCATCCAACTCGTCTCCAACTTGCCCAGCAACTCCAAGACACGCACAGAACTCACCAACACGTTTTTGGGCGAGCTCTGGTACACACTCGAGCATCCACCATCGTTGTATGTGGGAGAGAAATTCCAATACCGTCAAGCTGACGGATCCTTTAATGTGAGTTGGAATTACAGGTTTCGGATTCCGCCTTGGTGCTGGTCTTGATGCTAACGACTTTTCAGAATATTATGTTTCCCCAGCTTGGCGCCGCTGGTACTTCGTATTCACGATCTGTGGCCGCCAATGTTGTCCGGCAGGGTGCTCTTCCAGATCCCAACCTGATTTTCGAGTCAGTGATGAAGCGGACAGAGTACACCGAGCATCCCAACAATGTTTCCAGCATTTTGTGGTACTGGGCCAGCATTATTATTCATGGCAAGCACCAATTCGAGTTGTGGCTTGAGGTAATCCGTGCTAACACGCTGTGCAGATCTTTTCTGGACAGACTACAGGGACATGAGCAAGTCCAAGACATCATCTTATTTGGACTTGTCTCCCCTGTACGGCAGTAACCAAGAAATGCAGGACACCATCCGCACCTTCAAGGATGGCAAGCTGAAGCCTGATTGCTTCGCTGACAAGCGTCTTCTCGGCATGCCACCTGGTGTTGGTGTGTTTTTGATCATGTTTAACCGTGTCCACAACCATGTGGCCGCGAACTTGGCTCGCATCAACGAAGATGGCAGGTTCTCGCCCCCCAACCCTAATCTCGAGGGGGAGAAGAAGGAGGCCGCGTGGAAGAAGTATGACAATGACTTGTTTCAACATGCCCGTCTTATCACCTCTGGGCTGTACATCAACATCACTCTCTTGGACTATGTCCGCAACATTGTCAACGTAAGTCGAGACTCGAGTCTCTACAAGGAAGCTGTTGTTGACATGTGATAGCTCAACCGTGTTGATACCACATGGACTCTCGATCCCCGTGCCGAGACCGGCATCCACGTCGACACCAAGCAGGGTGCGGAGCGTGGTACTGGGAATGTTTGCTCAGCCGAGTTCAATCTCTGCTACCGCTGGCACTCGTGCATCTCGGCCAAGGACGACAAGTGGATCCAGGACTTCTACTACGACCTCTTCAAGAAGCCGGGCAAGGACCTATCCATCCACGAGCTGATTATGGGCTTTGGCAAATTTGAGGGCATGATCCCAAATGACCCTGCAGAGCGTCCCTTCAACAAGTTCCAGAGAGGCCCGGACGGCAAATTCAACGACGATGACCTTGTCAACTGCATTTCTGATGCCATTGAGGACCCAGCTGGGTCTTTTGGTGCCCGCAACGTGCCTGAGTCCATGCGCGCTGTTGAGATCCTCGGCATCATCCAAGGCCGCAGATGGAACGTAGCCGGTCTGAACGAATTCCGCAAGCACTTCGGTCTCAAGCCTTACGAGAAATTTGAGGACATCAACTCGGATCCCGGTGTGTCTGAGGCGCTTCGTCGCTTGTATGACCATCCCGACTTCGTGGAGCTGTACCCCGGCTTGGTGGCAGAGGAGAGAAAGGAGCCTATGGTTCCTGGTGTCGGCATCGCGCCAACTTATACCATCTCCCGTGTCGTCTTGTCGGATGCCGTCTGCCTGGTCAGAGGTGACCGTCACTACACCATCGATTACACCCCACGGAATCTCACCAACTGGGGTTTCAACGAGGTGCAGTACGACCTGAACATCAACCACGGCTGCGTCTTCTACAAGCTATTCCTCCGAGCATTCCCCAACCACTTCAAGTACAATTCGGTGTACGCCCATTATCCCATGGTCACCCCGTCGGAGAACAACAAGATTCTCAAGGACCTCAAGCGCGCTCATCTCTTCGACTTCTCCCGTCCGGGACGCATAGCTCAAGCCACCCAGGTCACATCTTATGATGGGGCTCAGCGCATCTTTGCTGCCGAAGAAAAGTTCAAAAACACCTGGAATGCTGGTGTCGCTGGCATTCGGGCTCACGCCAGCCCTGAGCTCTCTGGAAACGCTGCTGTCCACGACAAGCACCGCATTACTGTTTCTCAATCGCTCTTCACCCCTGAGCTTGGCACCCAGATCAAAGCCTTCTATGAAAAGTTGACTGACCAGCTCCTCACGACAAAGAGCTACTCGCTGCTTCCAGGCAGCAAGTTTGCAGACCTTGTCCGTGATATTGCCAACATTGCGCCGACGCACTTTGCAGCTACTGTTTTCAGTCTCCCATTGACGACCAACGAGAACAGCAAAGGTATTTACACCGAGCATGAGCTCTATGCCGTCCTCCAAATCATCGCCGCCGCTCTTTTTGTCGACTCGGAACCAGTGAAGCTCTTTCCAGTCATGGAAGCAGCCAAGACTGTCGCTGGCCAGCTGGGTACTCTTGTAGACAAGACTGTCAAGAGCCCCAAGGT
Source organism: Triangularia setosa (assembly GCA_033296915.1). Taxonomy (NCBI): domain Eukaryota; kingdom Fungi; phylum Ascomycota; class Sordariomycetes; order Sordariales; family Podosporaceae; genus Triangularia; species Triangularia setosa. The sequence continues at coordinate 16,837 of MU866289.1, read as the reverse complement.
AGCCAAGAACAGCCTCCTGAGCAGCTTCGGTGCCAACTTCACCAAGGAGCTCAAGAAGGCTGGCTTAGCCACCCACGACATCACGTGGAACCATGTCCTCCCCACCGCCGCGGCTATTGCCTCTAGCCAAGGCGAGGTCTTTACCCAGGCCGTCGACTACTACCTCTCCCCCAAGGGTGCCGAGCACCTCGCCGATATCCACGCCATCGCCTCCCAGCCCTCGTCCGCACAAAATGACGCCATCCTCTTGGGCTACGTCCTCGAAGGCATCCGCCTCTCGGGCTCTGCCCGGTCCCACTTTGAGGCCACAACCGCCGGCACCGTCACCGCGGCCCATGGCACCGAGCTTCACATCCAGCCCGGCACAAAGGTCGATATCAATGCTGTATGCTTCCCCCTCTTGTCTTTCCCATCTACCAAACACGTGACTAACAGCCTCCTTTTGTAGTCTGCCGCCTCCCAAGACGCAGTGTACTTCCCCGAGCCCGAGACCGTCAACCCCCGCCGTCCGCTGGAGAAGTACATCCACTTCGCCGCCGGTCCCCACGCCTTTTTGGGTAGAGAGATCAGCCACATTGCCCTCACGGAAATGTTCCGCGCGCTCTTCAAGAGGAAGAATGTGCGCCGCGCTCCTGGCCCGCAGGGGGAGCTGAAGAAGGTGCCAAGGGCGGACGGGAACGGGGTGGATTACCTGAGGGAGGACTGGGGTGCCCTGACGCCGTTCCCGGTGACGATGAAGGTTATGTGGGATGAGGTTTAGGCTCCCAGAAAATATTCTTATTGGTGGATAATCTAGGTAGCGGAGGTTTTATGGAAGGGTGTAATGGTTTTCCTCCTTTTGTGTTGGATAGCTCTGGCTTTTTGGCTTCAGTTTTTTTGATACCATTTTGGAATTTCTCAGGCTATTGTTCATTATTTTGATCTTTGGTTGGATGACTGATGACTATCTCCTCTTTCCGTGAGGGCGCACTGTTTAACGGGTGAAAGGAAATATGGGCGACAGGCAGTGATACAACGGCTAGAAAGACAAAAACGCAAAAAACGAACTTGATGATTTTTTTTAGCTGCAACTCGTTTCGATCGAGTGACCTCCGGGTTATGAGCCCGGCGCGCTTCCGCTGCGCCATGCAGCTTGTTGATCGTGAAGTCCAGTCCTCATGACAAGATTATATCTTGATTAGCACGCTGGCATGGTTGTGACCTTTTTTCTTCTCAGACCGATCTGGGTCAGTGGCAGTTGGCAGGCCCACTATGGTTTCAACCGCTTCACGTCTAATTGGACAGCGGTCAAAATGGCAGGCGCTGTAACAAGTGGCACAAACTTTGGATAGGAGTGGAAACTGTTTGCACAAATGGAGAAGGGCCAAAATGGCAAAAGATGAGGTCGTACCCGGACTCGAACCGGGGTTGCCGGAATCAGAATCCGGAGTGATAACCGCTACACTATACAACCATTCAGGTGTGCATCCATTTCTTGGATGCTTCCGAGAGTTGAAAATAACACTTATGATGGATAAATGATAAGCATTATCGTTGCGGGCAGAAATCCTCCAGGACTCTCGCACTCTTTTCTTCGTGTGCAGCGTTTAGCAACACGAAGAAGAGCGCAGTCCTGACAGGCGATGATAGGCGCGCCAAGACGGATTTGCGGGCATGGCGCAAATGGCACTGAGATTCCAATGTGCCCCTGAACCCCTGAATCACAACACCACGAAAGTGTGAACCGCTTGATCATGATCAACTCGTCAACAGTCTATATGTTAGAGGCATCGAAAATTCGGTCTGACGAAGTTATACTAGATTATCTTCATCATGTCGTCAAACATGGACAACCATGACTCACCACCAACGTCATCAAGGCCACGGACCTCATCTCCCCTCCCAGCCTGGCAGGATTCTCGGTTGATAGTTTCCTTGCTCACCCTCATGTGTCTCGCCATCCTCGGCCAGACTAGTCCATCACACCCGCCCACAATGCCTCACCACATCCCCTGGGAAGTCAAAGTCAAACCTCACCCCGGCTCCTCCCAGTCAGAAATCCGCAACGAACCCGACTGGACAAAACGAAGCTCGCACAGCATAGGTTTCAAGAACCGGGATGGAGGCCGAACAGGAATCACCCATCCAGACCATGAACATGAGTATGACCACTCAGCTATCAGCCGTAAAGCTGAAGAGAAGGAGCACGCGGAAGAAATAGCCGATGCCTGTCGCAAGAGATCAGAGCTCCGACAAAAGATTGACTCTGGGGAGCTGGTCAACTTTCGGGACCTGATTGAGCACCAACATTCCTTCCACCTTCGGCACCCAGAAAACAGATCGCTGGGGTGGAGGTACGTTCTGGAGACCACTGAAGATTGGGTCAAGAATCAGGAGCCATGGCCTGCCAATCTAGAGAAGAAGAAAAGGGAGAAAAAGGTAGACGAGGGCAAGGAGCCGGTAAACGTTGTCAACAGCGGCCATGATCCGGATGAGGAAGCCTGGAGACGAAAAACGCAAGGCACCGAGCCAGAACTGAGCCTCCAAGAGCGTACATTGCTTGAATCGATCGCCAATGAGGGAAGATACATGTCCCACCTACAGCAAAACGACGGAAAACAACAATGCCCACAGAAACACAACCGCTCTTCCATATCGATCGACGAGCAAGATCAATTCACCCCCGACAACTGGCTCCCTCGATGTCCAGACTTGATTCGGTTAACAGGCAAACACCCGATGAATGCCGAACCGCCCTTGACTCGGTTACTTGACGGCGGCTTGATCACACCCAACGAACTGCATTACATCCGCAACCATGGCCCTGTTCCCCGCCTCCTCTGGGAGCTTCACCGCCTCGACATTGTCAACCTCGAGGGCAAGACAAGAGCCCTCAATATGGGCCAACTGAAGGATGACTTCCAAGATTCAGTGATCAACATCCCCGTTGCCATGGCTTGCACTGGAAACAGGAGAAAGGAGCTGAACCTCCAGCGCAAAACCAAAGGTGCCAACAACGGAGCGGCTTCAGTGGGGTGTGCATATTGGAAGGGGCCCCTGTTGCGTAACGTCCTCATCAATTGCGGTATCCCAGTACCGAACCCCTCCAGTGAACGGCTCTACGTCAATTTTGCTGGCGCAGACAGACCCTCTGAAGGCCCATACGAAACATCCATTCCGCTCGAGTACGCCATGGACCCTGCCAACGACGTCATCCTAGCCATGTACATGAACGACTTGCCTCTACCTCCCGACCACGGGTATCCAGTTCGGCTGATTATCCCGGGTTACATTGGCGGGCGGTGCGTGAAATGGCTCCGTCGAATCTGGATCACTGGCCATGAAAATACCAGCTACTATCACGTGTGGGATAACAGAGTAATGCCTTCGTGGGTCCTGGCGAAGGATAGCGAGGCTGCAAAGGTCCTGTTCCACCACCCCAGTACGGCGTGTTACGAACAGAACATGAACTCTGTTGTGATTAAGCCGGGTCAGGAGGAAGAGATATCTTCGCAAAATGTGAAGAAGGGCGAGATGTACACCGTAAAGGGGTATGCGTATAACGGCGGTGGCCATGAGGTTCAGCAAGTCGAGGTGTCTGTTGACGGCGGAAAGACCTGGCTGTTTGCAACTCGAAAGTTTCCTCAGTATCCTATTCGCCATGGCAACAAGTTCTGGACTTGGCTGTTTTGGCATGTTGACATTGAACTGTCCGAACTGGTGCGGTCTTCGGGGATCACCGTGAGGTGCTCGGATGTCACAAAGAACGTGCAACCGGAGAACACCAAGTGGAATCTGATGGGAATGATGAATAACTCTTGGTACACTGTCAAGTCAGAGATTATCAAGAGCTCTCAGGACAAGACCCCGGCAGCGGTCCGCTTTCGTCATCCGACAGAGCCTGGGAGTTTGACAGGAGGGTGGATACAGCCGTCTGAGGAGGTAAAGCTTGCTGAGGCAAAGCAAGATGTTGGGATTCCAGAGAAAAGGTTCACCAGGGAGGAGATCGAGAAACATGACAAAGGGCATGATTGCTGGATCGTTGTCGACAATAAGGTGTATGATGCCACAAGTGTGTTGAGGTGGCATCCCGGCGGCAAGGCGGCCATCTTGGCGCATGCTGGAAAATGCCACCAAGAAACCACCGAACAGTTTGCCAGCATCCATGATGACTTTGCGTACAAGAAGCTGCATGGTATCGTGCTTTCTCCAAGTTGCCCTGTTGGATTGCCAGGACCGTGCTGACCAGGACATCAGAATGCATCCTCGGTGGCGTCACCGAAAAGACTGCAGACTTCATCAAGCAGACCGCAAAATCCCAAACGCCCAGCACCTCCGTCGAATCTCCTCCAAACAGCCCCCTGGCCCTTGAACAACACCGCTGGATCCCCGTCAAGCTCCTCGCCCGCCACCAAGTCTCCCCCGACACGCGAACCTACACCTTCGCCCTCCCCAAAGGCAAAACCGAACTCGGCCTCGGCACCTGCCAGCACGTCCAACTTGGCTTCCACCTCCAAGACAAAATGCTCGTCCGTCCTTACACCCCAACCCGTCCCATCCTGCCCAGCACCATCAACGCCCCCCCGACGCCGCCAGCCTCCCCAAACACCCCCATCGCCCCATCTAAAAAGTATCGGAAAAAGAAGAACCGGAAATGTTCCCTCGACATCTCCGACGAAGCTCACGCCCCTCCCACCCCTTCAACATTCGACCTAACAATAAAAACCTACTTCCCCACCCCCTCCCAACCAGGTGGCGCGCTCTCCAACCTCCTCGACTGCCTTCCCCTAGGCGAAGAGGTAGAACTCCGCGGTCCCACCGGCGACATAGTCTACACCGGCCACGGCAATTTCACTATCTCCTCCCCTTATTCCCCCACATCCTCGCCCCGTAACCTCCACTTCACCCACATCTCCCTCGTCCTCGGCGGCTCCGGCATAACCCCCGGCTACGCCCTCATGGCCCGCATCTTCCTCGAGCGATCAACAGACCACACCAAAGTCCGTGTCATCGACGCCAACCGCACCGAGGGAGACATACTCCTCAAGGAGGAACTCGACAGGTTCCAGGCGGAGAGTAAAGGCCAGATCGAGATTATGCACGTCCTGAGCAAGCCATCCGAGAGTTGGAAGGGTAGGAGGGGGTACGTCAATCGGGAGGTGATTCGCACGGGGTTGTTTCCGCCGGGTGACAAGAGCGTCGCATTCTTGTGCGGGCCGCCGGGGTTGATCCAGGGGGTTGCGTTGCCTGCTTTGAGAGGTAAGTTGGATATATCTGTGTGGGTAAATGAACGGGCTACTAACATTGCGGTGGATAGAATGGGGGTATGAGGAGGATAAGAATATGTTTGGCTTCTGATTTAGATAGGCTCCCGACCCAGGAGCTATCGCGTCGATGAAGAAACTGCAGGGGTTGGAACGCAGGACGCGGTGCAGTGCGGGCTGTTGCACGCGCGAGATCCAGGCAGGGCCACAGGGCATGGAATTGACCAGTAGGAAGGCTACTGAATAGGAAAAATTGTGTGTCATCCCAAAGCTATCTGCAGCGTTGAAGCGCTGCTTATATACATGAAGACACTGGCAATACATCACAACTGGCGTCGTGGATAACCGGTAATGGCCGGAGAGGCCGCGTATGTAGTGTTCTGGATCGTTCTGGCGTGGTGGCAATATTCGGGGTTCAGCGAGGTGTGGCAATTGAGGCCATCACCGGGACCAAAGGCATCGAAAGAGAGGAGGCAAGCTGTCAGGACACAAACAGGGCAGAAAAAAGCATGGTGAGAGAAACCGATTACTACTTCGTTTTAGGACTGCTCAAATACAAATATTACAAAACCCCCCAACACCTCAGGTTCTCTCTCAATTACTCTGTCCTTCCATCTCGTGATCGTTTCTCTCCTCATAACCTCACAGCGCAAAGACAAAAGCCCCAGCCAACATGCCAGCCACCAATGCACCCAACGACAGCGCAACTCCCTGAACACTCTCACTCTTCTTCCTCGGCTCATCCACAACCACCGTCCTATTCTCCTCCACAAGCATCGTCGCCGTGAGCCACGCAGTCGACATCTCCGTAACCGTCACGGGGGCAGCAGGTACAGGAGTTGGGTCGGGAATCTTGATCGACAGCATAGTTGTAAATGTAGCCTGCTCACCCTCTGGAAGGGGCCCGAGGGGAATGACAGGTGCCTGAGCAAGCAAGTCGCGAAGGCACGAGTCCCGGGACAGGGCATCGACAGTCTCTTGAGAGTCGTGGCAGGCGTTCATCAGCCTCCTCAGATTTGTGGCCAGAGTATTCTGCCAAGCCTTGAAGGCGGGTGTGAAGGCTCGCGGGTTGAAAGACGGATCGACGTTGTTCTCAAACGTGGGGCCGCAGGCGCTAAACCAGACCTTGTGCTTCTCTGCAAGATCTTGAAGCTCAGGTGGGAATACGGGTTGTTGTGCGGCCAAGACCGCGAGTTGAGATGTCTGGGACGCACAGTCTGCGGGAGCTCGTTCGAGAACCTGCATCTGATGCTTCGTTGAAGTATATGGAAATTCGAGTGACTTCCATGCTCCTGTGGGCGAAACATGAGGATTTTTTCGGGGTGTATTGACGCCTGTGAGAGCCTTGTGGTAGTCATCGTCTGAAGTCTTCTGTGCCTTGGGCTTCTTGGGCTTCTTGCCCTGGGGGTTTGGCGGCGGAGTCGGGAAAATGAAGGTTTGGGTAACGTCTGGTCTATGGTATCCTGGGACTGGAAAAGAGACAGATTCACCATATTGGGCATAGCTGAGCGTCGGAAATGGAATGGGGAAAATAGGCGATGTCGGAAGCTGAGTGCCAGGTGTGGTCAGAGTCGCCATGGCGCCAGCCAGCAAAGCGAGTGTTTGCGAAGGCATTGTTAAATGTAACAAGTCTGCTGTCAGAGAAAATCTCAGAATCGACAAAGAGTGATAGCCAGGAAGCAATGCAACGAAGAGATAGACGATGATGGCGGAAGAATGGAGATGTGGTTGATGTGGTGGTCTGACGAGAGTTGAGGTTCGGGGGAGACCTTGGCCCATTGAAGTTGGGTACTTAAAGGTGCTCGCAGTCACCATTTTGCTCTTGCCTTGCGGAAACAAACATCCGCTCGGTGCCTTGCTATTATCTTTGGCAATTGCTAGCTTCGCCGATTGATGCCGATGATCCACCTAGCCGGACACTGCGCGTTGCCCGTTTGTCCCTTCTGGTACTGCAACTTCCTCGGCTCAGAACTTCAGGGGATGCTGGCAGCTGCCCTCTATATCAGCCCCATTGCCCGGTATCGGGGACTGTGTTGCAGGGTAAGGGCGAATTCACTGCAGATGCGTTGCTTCCCAAAGTCTCGAATAGGCAACACCCAAACGGCCGGCAGACCGAAGTTCAGACATCGTGAGCCGCTTGAGTCCGCTTAACAGATACGACGACTAGTATTGCGATTCCCGGCTTCATCAAATTTGGGAAATGAGTTTGTGCAATAGGCGTGCTAATCAAAAAGCAGGTAGATCTTGGATTCTTATTCAACTGACTAGGTAGGTGATGAAACAAGGCGATAAGTACAAAAACCCATCGTCTGCTTTTCCAAGATCTTCCTCAGGATAGAAAACATCACACAACACTATCATTGACCTCCACAAACAGAACACTGTCAATAGCGATGGTACCAGCACCAAACATAAGCGCCTCAATCTTGACACTCGCACTAGTAACCCCAGGCGTCGCAGTCCAAATAATATGGTTCGGGGAGAAGAATGTGGGGGTGCCCTGTACTGAATCGTTTGGGTTCCTTGTGTAGATTGGCGAATTGTTTATCATCACCCCAACAGAGCCTACCGTCCTGCTGCTGAAAAACGACGTGAAATACACCAGGTACTTCTTGCCTGGCGTCACCGACATAGCGCCGCTGATAATCCTTGCGCTCACATGCAACTCTTGGTTGGCAGGATTGGGGGTAGCAGGGGACACAACCCTCCAGGCGTAATCGCCCATGGGAAAGCTGTTGGTGTACAGGCTGTCAGCCGTCAAGTTGACCACGCCCGCAGTGGCGGCCAGGTCTGGCTTCTGCTGCGTCCAGGCACCAATGCCACACTCAAACTCTCCGTCTGGAAGCATTCCGACAGGGGGCGTGTTCCCACAGTAAGCCGTCAGAGGGGCGAAGGTGATGCTGTCAAGCTTGGATTCCACGTTGAGCCATTCAAGGAAGACAGAGACTTGATTCTCGGTTGCATTGGCTTGAAAGGGGACGTGGTGGAGGCGCCATTTCGAAACTGGGTAATCAACGGCATCGACAGTCCTGCCGGTGCGGTCGTTGATCTTTGTGCCTACAAAGCCCCTTGATACGCCATCGAACCAGGTAGCGAATGTGTATTTGTACTTGACTCCTGGGGTCACGGGGAAAAGCGGAGAGGTTAGCCGTGCGTATGTGCAAGTTGTGGCGCAGTTTGGAGTGCCGAGGAATTGGGTCCGGAAGGAATTGGCATTGGTGAAGCCGGGAGTGTTGACCGAGACCCCGTAGATGCTGGTGAATGGCGCAAAGACCTGGGCTGTCCATGGGGTCAATCCGCATTCAAAGTCTCCATAAAGGAGGTTACCACTTGTGGGAGTTGCTTCGCATGCTGGGGTTGTGGAAGTGGTCGATGTGGACGGTGGCTCGCATGCAGAGGCCGTTGAGGTTGTCAAGGAGGAAGTAGAGGTGCTGGTTGAGTAGGAGCAGGTTGGGCCGCACTGACAGGCCGAGATGTAACGGCCAGCAGTGATTCCACAGGCGTTGGTGGCTCGGGTGGGATAGTTGGTGGCCGTCGTGCCCGAGGCTGTTATGGTTGCGCAGAAGGCGGAAGCGACAGACACGGCCGAGGGAGACGGGCAGGGGAAGAGAGCTCGATAGCAGCTATGTCCGGTGTCAGAGATTGGAACGACATGTTGAAATGTGGATCAGGCCTTGGACGTACTTATCAGCGGCACATCCAGCTGCTGCGCTGACGCCGGCAAGAGCAGCGATGGCAAGAGCCACGGTTGTCCTCAAGTTTGTCATGCTGGCCATAATTGGCACACCTGGGCAGTATTGGGAATGATGCAGAATGTTGACAGCTTCCTTCATGTAGCCTCGATGAGTCTCTTAGTTAACTTTATATCCAACAAAGACTCCCTGGAGATGAGGGCTTGGTTGGCAAGCGAGGGCTTGCATTGACAAAATTGTTTGCTGCATGTTGCTGCATTATCGTCGGCAGCCACCAGCGTGGCATTGCCAACCCGTGAGCACTGCTTGCCCAAATAAGCCGTTCAAGTAACAATGAGCTGAGCTGAACCTCAGCCCTACTTACCTTCGGTGCCTGTCACACACATCACACCGAGGATCTCGCCGAAGAACTTGCGTCAAGGTTTCGTGTTGAAAGCAATACGATCTTTTGTGAAGTCATCATGGTGACTACCCGGCTCTTACCTCCGAGTGATGACAGTTTTATTGATTCGTAACCAGCCAAACATTCAGCCACTGCAAATGTCAGCCGATTTGAAAACGCTAAGCAAACTCGCCAAGGACCAATCCTCAGCCTGCTGAGGTACCAGTCTTCCTTTGAGTTTCTGTGTCGTACCTTGCCCATCTGTTAGTCTTGTCCGCTCTTTTGATTCCATCTTTCTGCCAGAGGGAGTCGCGCTTGTGGGAAGCTGTCGCAGTGTTCTAATTAGGCAAGTTCTGCTTAATCGTGGCGTTAGAGGATTTGTCAGAGAGACGGAACATTTTGATAGTCCATGCATAGCGTTGGTAACCTGAAGTACCCCGTTTTATCCGGATATCGTCAGGGTTTGTACTGGTACGTAAGCCGGCAGTTATCTTTATCGTAAAACGCGGTGGGATTGCGAGGGATAATAACGTTGGGACCTCTGAGTCTATATCGTCATCATATCCATTTTCCTTGTGCTTGTATCCTATTTGGTTCCCCTGCATTCGCCAACTCAAGCCACAAACATACAAAACCGGCCGACTTTTCTGGAGAGTCGACAATGGCAACGCCAACCGAGACCAGAGTCGAAGGACGGGAATCCGACAAACTGCATTTCGCAATTGTAAGTAAAGCGCCCATCATTAACCGCCAAAGGCAGATTGATAATGCGAAAACAGGTCGGCGGGTCTCTAGGAGGCCTAGCAACAGGTATTGCCCTTAAAGCTTTAGGTCACAACACCACCATCCTCGAACGCAACCCCACGCCCCTCCTCCACGACCAAGGAGCCGGCATCGTCGCCGGCGGGCACGCCCTAGAATTTCTCAAAAGGTACAACCGTTGTCAGCGCCAAGTGCTATCCGTCCCCTCTTTCTGCCGCCAATACCTCAACCGTGCCGGCAATGTCATCCACACCGTTACGGCTGATCACGACATGAGCTCCTGGGACCTAACCTACTTTCTGATGCGCGCCAACTACGACGGAATTTCCTCCCCCTACTGCAACGGCCCACCGTCCGATCCGTCCCACGGCATCGCAGTTCATCACCACGATCGCAACGTGACTTCTGTTATTCCTCATGGCTCCGGTGTTCTCGTATCTTGGGAATCAACCGCTGACCCCTCCCTCACCGGCTCCTTGACCGCCGACATTCTCATCGGCGCTGACGGCCCCAGCTCCACCATCCGCTCCCTCTTTGCACCTGGGGGTTCCGCAGAACGAACCTACGCGGGCTACTGTGCCCTCCGCGGCACCGTCCCCGAGCACTCCGTCATTCCCTCAACTCTTGCCACGCTCGCAGAAAAGTTCACCTTCTTCCACACTCCCGGCATCCAAATCCTCACTTACCTGATCCCCGGCAAGAACGGATCCATCCAACCCGGGGAACGGCTCATCAATTTTGTTTACTACACCAACTTCCCCGAGGGCTCCCCCGAACTCGACCAGATCCTCACAGACCGCAACGGCCGCCGGCATCGCATCACCTTGCCCCCGGGGCTCACCGACCCCACTGCCTGGAATCGGCAGCAAGAGATCGCTCGACAGAAGCTACCCCCGCAGTTCGCAGAGGTCGTCTGCAAAGCTGAGCGCCCTTTTGTCCAGGCCGTGACAGACGTGATTAGTCCCTCGAATGAGTTTCTCGACGGCAAGGTGATTCTCATCGGGGACGCTTTGGCAGGGTTCCGCCCGCATACCGTGGCGAGCACCGCTCAAGCAGCCTACGACGCTATGCTTTATGCTGATTTCGTGGCGGGGAAGATGTCTAGCGAGGAATGGAAACGGAATACGATGGGGTACGCGCGGTTCATACAGCATCGAGGAGTCGTGATGGGGGATCGAAGTCAGCATGAGAGCCTACCGCTGGAGGAGCTTATCCGTGACCGGGACGAGGCTTCTGTGCCGATTTCTTATGAGATGTTTCCTAAGTGGGCTACTGCTATCTGATTTGTTTTCTTGTTCAGCTTGTAAACTCTTAAGAAAAGAGAATAAAAGTTACAATACGAGCTTAAAGGTCGGATCCCGATCATCGCCACAGTCAGCAAACCCATCATACTTGCCATGAGCTTTATCCTTGTTAATCTTGACACACACCAAGACATTCGCCAGAATCAAGAACCAAGCTGCCACCAACAGCCCCAGAATGATCGTGTGGCCCCTGTGAAACATCGGCCCGTCCGCGTCTGGATACAGAAACACTGAAAGGATGCCCCCGCAGTTGGCGATTGCCAACTGCAGTGCCGCCGCCGTCGCTCTCTTGTAATGCCCCGCAGAGTTGTTGGCCAGCCAGGCCAGGTTGGGAGGCACACTGCTGTACACCCCCGTCGCCATCATGATGGTCATGCCGTATTTGACCTTGGGGTGAGCGTCGCTGATGTTGGCAATGACGGCGTATCCTACAATGGCGACGGGCACGGTGAACAGCATGACGATCCCACGGAGCCGGAGCCGGTCAGAGACAAACGCCACGATCAGCGTCATGACGGCGGCTACGGCGTAGGGCGGGACGGTCATGAGCTGGGCTTGGTGGGCGGTGTAGGGGCCAAGTTTCAAGATAATGGTGGGGAGGAAAAGGCCGATGGAGTAGATTGCCGAAAGGAGACCAAAGTACGCCGAGGCGGTAAGCCAGGTTAGGGGGTAGGCGAAGGCGCGGCGGACTTCGGTCCAGGAAAACTTTTCGTGGGTTTCTTGGTTGTTGCTGACGCCGGCTTGTCGCACGATGGCCAGCTGCCGCTCTTTGGGGGATAGAAAAGAGGCGGTTTTGAGGGTGTTGGGGAGGACGAAGTAGGTCAAGACTGCACAGAGAATGGTGAATAACCCCTCGATGACAAAGATCCAGCGCCAGGCTGTTAGGCCTCCACGATCCCCGATCGCGCCCATGGCTCTGGCTAACAGCCCCCCGAAGCCGCTTGATAGAGAAGTGGAGGTGTACAAGACCCCGATTCGAAGAGCCAGTTCCGAGCGGGTGTAGATGGTGGAGAGGTAGAGGACCATGGCGGGGAAGAGACCTCCCTCGGCGAGACCTAAGAGGGCGCGGAGGGCGATGAATTGGTCAAAGTTGTGGACGAAGCCCAGGCAGAGACAGAAGAGTCCCCAGAGAAAGGTCATAAAGGCTATCCAGATCCTGGGGGTAATTTTCTTCAGCACGAGGTTGCTTGGGATCTCGCCGGCGATGTATAAGGGGTAGAATGCTGCGAGCCCTTGCTGGTATTGGAGCGGGGAGAGGTTGAGTTCCTTGTCCATGTTGTAGACTTTGGCGTTGCCTACGTTGGTGCGGTCAAGGAAGGAGCAGAGGACCAGGAGGATGAAGATTGGGAGGATTCTTATGGACGAGTTAGCTGGATGTTGGTGATGTAAAAAGGAAAAGGAGAGGAAGGAGCACAAGAGGGTTACCTGGTGTCTAATTTCCAGAGCAGCCTTCGAGTCAGGAGTTTGGTTTCGGGTTCGTCAGATGGGCTGGGGGTCTCCAGAGAGGATACTACCGATTCGTCGGTCTGGGAGACGGGGTTGTCTTGAATTCTAACTCTTTTCTCGCCCGCCTCCTCGAGCCTCATCTCGGTACCCATGGCGGCGAGGTGGATGATCAAGAAGATTTTGAGCTTTGAGTGTGTCAATGCAAGCCGTCAGTCTCTTGGCACACACAACAATCACTGCGTGGACAAAATGGTGCTCTGGTCGACCAGGGTTACTGCTCCTTTTCTACCGTCCACCTTGCCATATCTTGTATCACCCTAGATCATGCCGGACCAGAGCCAGATACAATAGACATCTGATATGTTAGGCCAACCCCGCACAGTAGATTGGTTTGGCCGAATAGCAAGGTAACACCAGGAAACCTCACAACCAACGGTCTGACATGCATCTGCCGGGAGATGGAGCTATTCTTGAGATACAGTCGCTGATATAGCCCAGAGTGCATTGAGTTGCTCACAGTTGCAAATACAACGCTGAACCGTTCACTTCATGATAGGCCCCGATGTGCTGCCATGGCTTTAGAACACGCCATTCGAGAATGACTGGAGAAAATCAAGACGATCTGGGTACACCAGAGTTACAGTATAAAGGCCCGGGGTCCGTTGTTGGTTAAAGTATCCTATATCGCTCACAACCGGGACTCCAGTCTGCGTTGATTCCCCATCCTCTCTACTCAAACTAATACACCCAAACTCAGACAGCGACAGTCCCGCAGCACTCCATCATTAGTAAACTTGAACACCACCCGGAAGTTCCTGAAGCCCTATACAGACACAACACCATGTTTAGCGAACCATCACTAATCAACCACAGCAATGGAAAACAATGTTTAAATGGCAAGGAAACTCACAAGTATTAGACCCGACATCCTCCCGGCTCTGCTGCTGCTTGGTACACTCATTCGCCGCCTGCGGAGTCTGCAGCTTCAGGGCAGGGCACTGCTCGCTGTGGCAGTTGGTGCCCAGCCCATCCATCGCCCTCTGCAGCGCGCCGTCTTCCCACCCAAACAGGTAATCCCCATGGGCTCCGTACCCCGTCTTGTCCCCGAAGCTGTACACAAGCGGCTGCTTGCCATTCTTGTAGTACTCAGGGTTGGCAAACGGACCGGAGGTGTCGTACATGACTTCGTACATGACCTGCGGGATCCTGACAGGATGCGAGGCAGGACACCGGTCCCCGGCCAATGCTTGATTCCCGGGCGCGTAGGCAACGTGGCTTTGATGGTCGGGACTGTCGACATTCTTCCCGTCCCAGCACGACGGAAAGATGGTGGTAAAGCGGATTCCGCCGGGGCAGGGCTTGTTGGGGAACTCGGCCGTGTCGGAGCGGTCGCAGGGGGCGCCGCTGCCTCCCATAGTGCGCTCGCTCTTGGCGAGACACCGGTGGCAGTTCACCAAGGGGCCGCTGGCTTTCTGCCTGTTGGTGGGATTGCCGGCGATCATGCGGAACCCTGGGGAGAAGACGGTGGTCTTCTTGTTGGACCCGCTAAAGGGGCGCATGTAGTACACGGTGATGCCCCCGGTCTGGTCCATGAGGGTGCCGTTGAGCTGACCGTTGGCCATCTGCGGGATGCGCTTGAAGGTCCCGTTCTCGGGGGACTGGAAGTAGATGGAGGCGGTCCAGTAGTTACTAAAGTCCTCGACCATGCGGCAGGAGGTGCACTTGGACTGCTTGGGCGGGTCAATGGTAGCGGGGTCCATGGTGACGTTGAACGAGTTGCCGCCAACGATCTGGTGCATGTGGGGGGAGAAGAGCTGGCCGGGGTTGACAATAGGGTCGGCGCGCTCGACGACGAGCTGGGAGCAGCTGAACCGGAGGAAGTCGGAGCCGCGGGCGCTTTGGCGGAGGTCGAGGGTGGCTGCGTCGGCAGTGCCGGCTGCTGCCAGGACCGCGGCGAGCGCGAGGGTGGACCAGGCCATGGTTACTGATGGTTCAGTGTAGATGGGTGAAAATTCTGAATGATGGATAAGTATGCCGGAAAGTTGCCATGGAGAAGAGGCGGGTTCGGGTCTCTTACCGAGAGGCCAAGGGGGTTTATACCCCTCTCGGAGCTGGCAAGCTGGGTTCTCAACTATCATCTTGGCTGCCAAATTCTGCTTAATCTAAACATAATCTGCAGTGGTTGTTATTGGAGGTGTTGATCTATCGGCACTTGATAACGTTGGTGCTCTTTACCCTGCGGTCCAATCGGTTGATTTCCAGGCGAGACGCACGGAAGGTCTAGATCACCACTAACCTGTAGATAGGTGATTGAAGGCCGGCAGTTTACCATGCATAATCAGATGGTAATAACCTGGAACTAAAAGAATGCTTCCCGAGTATAGGGTATCTGGCACAAGTTCAACTATGACTCAAGTCGGAAGCTTTGACGATCGACACTGCCGGTATTTGACATGTTTTCCTTCGCCTTACACAATTAGCACAAACCATGGGATATATGCCGTGTGAAGGTCAAGGTTGAAGAGGGTAATAAGTCAGGGAGACACAAAGGGAGGCCAATTGTCCACGATATCTCTACATTCCACAATCCGAGGCTCTGTGTTGAATTATCAGGACGGTCAGGATGGTAAATTCAGGGGCATCATGTGACTGGTAGAACAGAGGCGTCGCTTGACTGACTTTGGGCGCGACATCGAACATCTGAAGCTTAATCAACACATTGCCCGCCCTACAGCTTCTCATGCTCCAATTGTAAGCGCTTAAACCTGTGATACTGTGAATACGTGGCTGTTGGTCTTTTCAACACTCTGACTAAGGCACCCTGGTGTAACGGTCTCAAGGCAGTATATTGTAACTAGCTAGGTCACTCTACCAGTACACTGAACCAGCGCTGTCAACAAGTCAAGTCAAGTCAAGTCCGGGGCTAGACTTGAATTGACTCCCCCCTGACTTGACTTGACTTGACAGACTTGACAGACTTGCCCAGAAAGCTCGATCAAGGTTATTCCAAACCCGAAATAGATACAAAAATTGGGCGTCCAAGACTGTCATAAGGCCACAACCTTCTCAAATAGTTCCTCCCGCGCCCAATTTCGTACACGTTGAAGCTCTGAGAGGGTATCGTCGCCAAGAGAGTGTCGTTGTGGCCCTATCGTTAGCTTTGTGAGGCTGAAGGTACGCTCGCATTCTGTTGCGCAGGGAGGTATTGAAAGTATTTCGAGCGCCATACTCGTGAGGCGTGGGCATTTGTCTTTCCGGGCCAACCACCATCGGATTGGGTCATCAACGGGATGCACAGGACCCCGTAAGTACTCCCCAACCTCATCCACAATACTGCCGGCAATCGGGGCATCGTAGAAGCTAGCCCAAAAGCCAGGGTCTTGCTCCGGGGTGCATCGGCGTGCCGGGGGCTCGACTGCTGGGTAGTACTTATCAAAGTAAGCCACAAACCGCCGCTGGATGTCTAATCTCCTCTGGTCGTTGCCCTCGTAGAATAGCCTCACCCACTTCATCCTGCGGCTCGGGTGCAGAATAAGAGCTGCCCAATAAGCAGGGGTCTCGTCTAGTATTCTAAGATACTTCTTGAGCTTGTCAATGATGTATTGAAGGCTAGATTGAAGTCTCGAGAAGGAAGGCACCTCGAGATCATCGTGAAGAGGATTCCCAAGCTCGATACAGAGGTCCTGCTGCCTAGGGACAGGAGCTGGGTGGCGGAGCCCGATTTCGGGGAGGTCGACTTCGTGCTTTTAGAAGCTTGCCATCCTTATCCCGTGCTTTTGTCGGAGGTGTTTGGCTGGGAAAGTTGTTGCCTCCGTGTCAAAGATGTTGTAGCACTCGTGGCAAGCCCAGAAATTACCGTCTGTAGAGCTCGAGTCGCTTTCCGTGAGCCGTAGGAGCAGTGTGCCGTGGCGTCACGTGTGGAGTTTCCATTTGTGGGTCTCAACTGAATCAAGTAGGTATGATCAAAGCGTTTCTTATTGTATTGTCTTGCTTGCCTAAAAACCCCGA